>JAVJIF010006976.1:0-229078 GCA_038442645.1 Agave tequilana | reverse complement strand
TTTAATTTTAGTGTAAATCACCAATTCCCAATCTTTTTCACACTTCTTCATTGTAAATATCATTGTAAATAACATTATAAAAAAAGGAGAACTTACTAAACAAGCTTCCATCGCTAGTCCTCCCTGTGGATCAGACCCGCATAGCCACTTGCTATAGCGGCAGTATTGAGCACCATGCACTATTATTCTTAAAACTGAAATTCTATATTTTATGTGCAGGTAAAATCTCAATCAAATTTTGGCGCCGTTGCCGGGGAGGGACGGTAAGTTTCTCTCTAAAACAAAAAAAACTAATTATTGATTTATTTATTATTTTTGTTTGCAGTTTCGGAGAACAGGAAAACTAACAGCAGCAAAGGACATATAGCAACTCTGTGCCTCTGCCCTCGAAGGCAGAGCAGCAGAGCCTACTACAGAGCCGCGTTTGCGCGGCAATAGCCGTGTTTCCGCGGCCTGAGTAGTGAACTGCTCACTCAGTTTTCTGCAGGTTGCTACAAATTGCAATTTCTTTTTACTGCTCTGTTAAATTTTCTCTGTGATCACCCTGCACACTGCTAATTAATTAACAGTAACCTATTTGTTGAAAAATAAAAAAAATTAGACTCTTGCATATAGGCACGTATCTATTTAATTTTTTTAATTTCTGTTGAAGAGTGCTGGAGACAAGGTACGTTCGCATTGCATATAGACTAGGAAGCACCCTTGGCTGATTTACTGCTTTTGAGTGAATATTGTCTATTGCTTTACACGTGCACTAAATTGACTTAAGGCTTGTCCTATAAATAAGATAAGGTGGGATTTCATCACCCTTCCTTGGCCCACAAACAATCTCCTCACTCACTAACCCAAGCCTAACTAAAAATGAGTAGACGTTAGCCCTAGGACATCTCAGACTCAATTAGGAGATTATCCTAAGGGGGAACGGTGTTGGAATTTGACTCCTGCCAAATCAGTGTCTAGGAAGGGGATTGAGGGCCGAAAGCCCGAAGATTGGTGGTTATTTAATTAAGAAACGTCTTTGACGGAAAACCTCCCACCAATCTTGCCCTGACCTGGCTGATTAGCTTGTGGTCAAAGTCTGCATTATACCTCCCGTGGACAGTCTAACCAGTTAGGAGTCGTCTAGGTCATAAGTCTGCCCTAACTTAGGTTAGAATTTTTTTCTTTTTAGTTTGCTTATTTGTTTGTTTTCTTTTTCTTTGTTTGTGTTTTATTTGTGATATGGCTTATAACAACAATTTTTCAATTTTAATAATAATCCATATTACACATCAACCTCTTTTTCGGATATTACCAACCCGGCATATCATAACTTTAACCAACCTAGTGTGCCAGATTGGTCTTATCCGAATCATTACATGCCCCAGTCCCAATACTATGAACAAGACTGGAATAATCATCACTACTCTTCACAGAGTCAATGGGGATACAACACCCCTGAGCCATATTGTCAACCACCTGTTCAACTATTATCTTCATATACTTCTTTTACCACATCACCAATGTTTCAATCCTCCAATGATCCATTCGATGGGTTAGAAGAAAAAGTGGATCGTTTGCAAGATATAATGAATGATCAAATTTCTAGACTTTCAAACATTCTTGAACTAACCAACCAAGTTGATAGGAACCAAGAATCATTCTGTCTAGAAGACCTTGATCAAATTTAATTTCATCACATCAATATGAACTTGATCAATCCCAATCCTTGGACAAATGGGCTAGTTTTTAATTTCAATGAGATTGAATTAGATTGTGAATGTGAACCCGATCTCCAACTTTGCAATTCAGTTTCCATCTTCGAATCTATGTTGACTCCGGTATTCTTACCCAATTTGGACCAATTTTCTGAGCCAACATTTATTCCCGTACCCATAGATCATGAAATTGAATCACCCATTTTTGATGATCATCATATTGAACTTGACCAATTTCATACTTTTGAAAGTCCCATTGACAAATTGGCAAGTTCTCATTTTTATGAAATTGAACTCAATGAGATATGTGACCTTAATTCTCAAATTTGTTGTGATCGAGTTCAAATTCCCGAATCAATATTGACTCCTGTTCTGTTACCCGATTTAAGTAATATTTTAGAGTCAGTTTTGATTCCCACACCTGTCATTCTTGAACTTGAATCACCAATAGTAAGTCACATTCCATTGTGGGAAAATGATTGTGAACTTGAGTTTCAATTCTTGACCTTGAACTCAACGCTTGAACCAAACTAACTCTCGAACCCCACGTCAATTTTCCCGAGTTTGTATTGGATCCTGAACCTATCATTCTTAAGTCCAAGTCAACCATTCTACCAAGTCACATTCTTTTGTTGGACATAGGTATAGACCATGATGACTCTGTGATGATTTTCCAGGACTGGTCATGTAAGGAAGTAAGATTCACGATAGGATCTTCCATGATCCTACTCATACTGGGGACTGTAAACATGTAAATAGAAAAGAGGTCAATAAAGGTAGGTCCCGTGAACTACCACATTATCTTGATTGGGTAGCAACGCTTGGCCCAATCAGACCACCACCGGAACCCCCTAAGGTAATATTTTTCTTCCCTTTCTTCTTTTTCATGCATACATACATTCATTCATACATTGAGGACAATGCATGAGATAGGTGAGGGGGAGGATTTACTAACATACTAACTTAGTTAGATACTAACCCCAAAAAAAAAAATGAAAATAAAAAGGGACAATATTTTGACTTATCTTTTGAAAGAAATCTAAGTTAGTCTTAAGAATTAGGAAAATCATGAATAGGATTTCTAAAAACTTGGTCAAAATAAATAAATTGTTGAATTTTTAGGTATAGGAGGAAAAATTGAATAATTAATTAGTCTTGATTTTTACCTTAATGAAATGTGCATACCTAATACATTTACATATCTAGGATTCAAAGACAAAGACTCTTGTGCCCGATAAAAAAAAATAAAAAAATTATTAAAAAAAAGGAAATTCACTGATTAAGCTAGATACATGTGCCTCAAGAAGCATAAGTATTCACGCCTAAAGGTGATTTTATAAATAAAGTTCTTAGTTTTGTGGCCTAGTTCACTCGAATCCTTAAGTCCGTGGGTGTTTTCTCACCCGGTGCCCTAAAACCGACCGGTTTGGGAGCCACCGACTTTAAGTTCGCTACATGAGTGGATTAGAAAGCCTAAGGAAACTAAGAAAAATTACTTATATATGTACTAACACATCTAATAGTCAATTAGTTAGGTATGAGGGCCTCAAGAAGCCTTGATACTTACACGAAAGAAAATTAGATGAGTTATACATATTATTAAAAAAAAAGAAAGAAAAATAATAATAAAGAGGCATGAGAGTTCAAGTTAAGGAATTCCTAGTAAAGATTCACAAGGATGCATATGACTTTTGGTAACGAAAAAGACTATACAAAAATTCAATTTTTAATCCTTACCTAAAATGGATAACAATTTACTATATAAAGACTAAGTTTAAGAATGAATAAAAATGATGATCCTAAAAACTTATAGACTACTTAGTCTCTTCAACCATATTCAAATATTTTCCTTTTATGGATTTTGTGGGTGTAATCCGCTGAAAACCCTCACGAGACAACACTCGTCCTCTAGGGTAACCTAGGGTTTAACGGCTTGTTGCACGTGCTAAGTGCAATCGTGATTCCTACGAAAGTAAGTTAGGATAGATTAATTTTTCTTTTCTTTCTGATTTTTACTCGAGGACGAGCAAAAAGATAAGTGTGGGGGTGTGATAGGTAGTAAAAAGTGCATATTTATCACTATATTTACTATCACATTTTCATATTTATTCCTATAATTTTGCACTATTACTAATGTTTTATTATTTATTGTGTGCAGGCCTTGAGTAATAAAAAATAAAGAAATAAAAGCCCAAAAAGCCCAAAAAGTCCATGTCCAAGCCCAATGCAAAAGTTGCAATTACCAAATGTCAAAATTGCAATTACCAAGTGCAAAAGTTGCAAATACTAAAAGAAGAGGAAAGGGATAGACTTCTACTCAACCCTAAACACTTGCAGGACAAGGATATAAGATAAAAGGAGGAGAGTGCAAAGATGAAATTCATTTTAAAAGATTTGAAAGATTTGGATTTAGGGTAACTTGCTTCCCAAGTTATCCCGAAATTTCAAAATAAAGAGTCAGGATGACAGCTCTAAAAGGATAAACTCAGGACGGACCAGAGGAGGCCACGCGCGAAAGCGCGTGGCCAGGGGCAAAGCTAAGGCTGCGGAAACGCGGCCAAAGCCGCGTTTCCGCGGCAATCCAGATAAGGTTGGCCAGCTGCTTTCGTGGAGGAGTCGTACCGGGACTCTACATCTTCCGTCTCCTATAAATACCCCTACAGAGCAATAGAGAAGGGCGTACAGTCCAGGGGAAGACAGAAACTAATTTAGGTTTTCTTAGGCTAGTTTGTAGATTAGGTTTTTTATTTTCTTTTTTGTAATTTTTAATTTTTTTTTATAACTGAGAGGAGATGATACTTTCATGGAGGAAGGAGATCAAACTTGTACTGAAGGTGACAATCAGTGTAAGTAATCTTTTCTTCTATTATTAATTGAATCAAATAAAAGTTTATTTCTTTTTGCTATTCTTTGTGTTTCCCTCTTTTGTGCTTGTGGATCCATGTGAAACCAAGAGCTTCGAAGGTGCCTTCTCCTTGTAAGTGCCGTTGATGGTTTATGGTGATGAATATCTACTTCCATGGTAGCATAGCTCGCCCTTTTTATTTCGTAGTATAGATCGGGAGTAGGGAAGATCTCATATTTCATGCTTCGTTCGCTTTCAAAGAAAGGTACGTCATTGACACGGTTCCAAGGTAAGCAGACGCCGAAGAGGTAAGTAGGTTTTTAGTTTTCTTTCTTTTAATTTTAGTGTAAATCACCAATTCCAATCTTTTCACACTTCTTCATTGTAAATATCATTGTAAATAACATTATAAAAAAAAAGAGAACTTACTAAACAAACTTCCATCGCTAGTCCCTCCCTGTGGATCACGACCCGCATAGCCACTTGCTATAGCGGTAGTATTGAGCACCATGCACTATTATTCTTAAAACTGAAATTCTATATTTTATGTGCAGGTAAAATCTTAATCATTATTAAAGAGAGATGGCGGGAAGAAGAAATGACTGGCAGAAAGAAGAGGGGAGAAGATGAGCAGAGAAGAGAGAGGGAAAGAAATGGCGGGAAGAAAGAAGAGGGGAGGAGGTAAGCAGAGAAGATAGAGAAGAAAAATCAATAATTTAAAAAAAAATAAAAACTTGCCTTAATCCTAATGCTCCAGCAGTGTTCCAACGATTTTTTTAGGGGAAGAATTTCTTCCCCTCTTCCTTCACCTAGTATTCAGATCAGCTCCATCTGGGAGGAAGAAACTCACATCCTCCACCAAACAATCAGCTCAAAGTTAAGAATACCCCTCTCTTCCTCTCTCATGCTGCCAAACAATCAACCGCTAAAGTTCATGGTAGTTTTATGAATTTTTGCCACAATACTATGGTGCAAATACATATAAAATAAATAAAAGCCCATTACAAATTTGGCCCATTACTGAACACCCTGCTGCACTGTCCAAATTGCAATAGATTATCTCACACACTCCTCGTTCAAACTTGTATTTGAAGCCAGCCCACCAATTTCATGAGAAGAATATATAGTCTAATTCTTTAGGCGTCTTCTATTTTTTTAGCAGACCTCTGACCTTGCTAGGATTTATTCTCGAGATTCATTCTCTCTCACCTCCCCAGATGAATTAGAATTGTTCTCTCCAAAACCCTAACCCTTTCGAATCCCTTTCACTTGGATCCTCTCTCTCATCGAGTGAACGAGATCCAAGCCTCTCCTCTCACAGATCTTTCTCGCCCTTTCTTGGATCTTTCTTGGATCTGTTGTTTATTTCTTATTATTAGTTGATTTGTTTCTCATGATAGATATCACTAATAATTTTTGATTATGAGTATAGAAGATCCGATTTTGACTGCTTCAACTGTAAGGATTATAATGCCACGCTTTGAAGTATGTAACCCAAATTTGAAGAGCTAACTAAAAACTATATGATATGAAGCACAGTTCTACGATTTGCATTATTGGTTGCTATATCATTATACTGATTTTTATTCTAATTCTTACCACCCCAATGCCCCCCCTCCCCCCCCCCCCCACACACACACACACAAAAACACCACCTACAACTAGAATCAAATTGTTGGGTTTTGTTCCCAACTTGTAATATTCTACAATACTATAACTAGCGGCAAACCGTCTGCCTCAGAATCTAAAAATATTGAAAGAAAAAAGAAAGAAAACCATCATTTCACACCATAATTACTAGCTTGAGCTTAAAAATTATTTGATGGAAATTTAACCTCTATAACAAATTGGGGCTAGTTGGATAATGATATCACGAAAGGACTTCTTTATTCTTAACTTTTAGCTGCATAGCGGCAATGTTTTGAAACTTTAACTAAAATTTTAAAATTTCAGCTGAAATTTCAGTTTAATGTCACTGAAATTTCGGCCTATTTTGTGGTTTTTGGTTATTTGGGTCATTTGTTTTGAAACACGACCCGATAAGGGGATAATCGAGAGAGTTAGGGAGCATAGAGGGAGAGACGGAGGGGGAGAGCAGAGAGAGATCGATCGAGAGAGAGCAAAGAGAGATGAAATAGGATATTAATTCAAAGAGAGTTGGATTAAGTGTTCTGTAGATGAGAATTAATTGTTGATTCATTATTGCTTTAATCAGATGAAAATTTGTGGATGGGATTTAACTATGGATGAGATTAAATTGTGTGATACATTGCTTGATTATATTGCATTATTGATTATGTGAAAAAATTAATTGAGTATGTTAATGTATGAAAAAAATTAATTCAGAGAGAAAAATTGCTTGAGTATGTTGTTTTGTTTAGACCAATATGAATAATATTTTAAATTTACTCTTTGGAAGCATGTAACCAATGTTTTAAATTTCGACCGAGATTTCTAAATTTCCTTGACCTCTGACAACCTTCTCGAGTGTCTGATTCAAATAATATTGTTGTGTTGTTTATAAATGAAGTTTTAAGCGTTTCAATTGTTCATTTCTTGTTGTATTTGGTGTCTATTTTAAGTAGAAAGTGCAAATCAAGATGACTTCTTCCGCAATATTTAGTCGAGTGCCCTCAGTCAGGGGGTTAAATTGAAAGATTCATGTTGGGAACATGCGATCAGGGTTTAATTGCGTTGCAAATATTACAATCAATTTATGTCAGGAGGAGTAAGTCGTTTGAAACAACGTCTTGCAGGTCAGCAAGGTAATTGTGCACCATATTTGAAAGTCTCAATGTGAAGATGAAGATACTTGTACTGTCAAAGGGAATCGATGCAAAAAACAAGTTAAGGTGGTCGGTTTTCAAGCTCTAACTGATTACATGTGCATTAAGGAGGATGAATATGATTATGAGGATCCGAATGATTGTTCTCAATATGACCAAATTCGGATCCGTCTACTTCAAGGCAAAAGGACCGATGGATAAGTTTACTTAACGAACTCTGGAAGGGTTGACGGGGAGGTTCGATAAAACTAAGCAAACTAATATGGACTCTAGGCAAAGGAAGAAGATTAGACACCATTAGATACATTGAAAAATGATTTTATGGAGCCAAGATTTCCTTCAATATCACTACCCTTCCGTCATTCCAGGCCATCGAAAGATTCGGAGAAATATTGGAGGCCCCTTCACCTTATGAGCTCAGCGAGACTATTCTCAAAAGACAGGTGGAGAAGACACAAAAGAGAGGTGGAAGAGACATAGGAGTCTCAGACCATTCAAGGAGAGTTGTATTGTTAGTGGATGCACGCTAATGATCGACACTTGGTTGGATCAAAATAATAGGAGCTTGAACATTGTTGCTCATTGTCCAGCAGGAACAACCTTCTTGCATTCAGAAGATGCTTCAGGAGGAAAGCTAAATGCGAAGTATATCTTTCAATTTGTTGATAAAGTAATTAGATATGTAGGGCCAGAAAATGCAGTTCAGATTGTCACGGACAATGCATCAAACAACATGACAGTCACAAATATTATGCAATTGAATAGGCCTCGTATTTTTTTGAAGTTTTGTGCTTCACACATGCGAATTTAATATTGGGGGACATTGCCAAGATCACACCCATCCTAGTGCTATCGTGGACGGGAGGTCCTTGTCGGTTTTATTTATAGCTACATGATTACCCTTAACTTGATGAGAGATATCGCCAAGGGAGATCTTTTAAGGCCCGAGGCTACTAGGTTTGCCATTGTATTCCTCTCTTAAAATTCTACGAGAGAGAAAGAAAGAGTTGAAGGAAATGGTTAAATGTGAAATATGACTGTGGCATCCTCTTCTTGAAAAGAATATGGGAAAGAAGATATAATTTATAGATTTTTCTTAGTTCTTAAATAATAATTAGAAATTATTTTATCTTGATTGTTGACCAATTTGTATTCGTAGGTTGATGATATTATTGGTTCCAATACATTTTGGAATAATGTGGTCCTTCCTCTTAAACTTTTTTCACCACTAATGACAGTTATTTGACGAGTTGATGGTGATAAGCCCCCCATGAGATTTCTTTATGATGACTTAAAAAGAGCAAAGGAAGAAATCTAAAAAAAATTCTCGACTCAAAACAGAAGAACTATATTCCTATATGGTATATCATTGACAAAAGATCGAAGATAAGCTTAAGGGGTCTTTATATAGAGCGGGATATTATTTGAACCCATACACCTTTTACAAGAAGTAGATTGAAAAGGCCAGCACCTTTATAGATGGGCTTGTTGAGGTCATGCATAGGTTTTATCCAGAAAAGCATGAAACTCTCAACAAGATAACTGAATAATTATCTTTGTATTAATGTCAAAAAGGCTCTTTTGACCAAAAAAAATAGTAGAAAATCCTAACCTTAATTCAGGTATATCACTTGATAAATTTGTTATTAATTTTAGTGGAAAGATTAAAAGCTTATTTTGTTGATGACTTCTTTGATAACTTTCAATTGATTAGCTAATTGGTGGATGATGCATGAGACTGATGCTACCGAGTTGAGAAAAATGACAACGAGAGTCTTGAACTCGATAAGTTCGTCTGAGTGTGAGAGAAATTGGAGCACCTTTGAAATGGTATTAAAATATAATTTTTTGACTAATAGTATTTCTTTTTGAATTTTAAATGTGTGTGCATTTTTTTATTTGTTGAATTGTTCTCTTTTATAAATTCATACAAAAAAGAGGAATAAACTAAGTCACAAGAAATTGCATAACTTAGTCTTTGTCAAATTTAATGTAAAAATCAAGAGCAAAATATCATCTATTATTAGGGATTATTTAGCTGCTATTGATGACGAAAGAGTCACCGATTGGTTGGTGCCTCCAAAACCAAATGGAGTTCTTACTTCAGAAAGCGATGATGAAGTCTTTCCGAGAAGGATTAACTTGGAGGCATGTTGGAATCCTCGAAAGCTACTACAAAGAGAAGAAAGAGTTTAAGAACAAAGTTGAGGACTTTTAAGAGAAAATAAAAAAGCAGGGGACCATTAGCAAATGAACATGAAGAAGACATGGAATCATTCTGTTCGAAGTCATCATCGGATGATGAAAGTCATGAGCTGGAGCTCAAGATTACAATGGATGATGTGATCGATTCAGATGACTCAGAGCAGAAGTTTTCGGTTGAGGATTAAGAAGAAGATTTCACACGAGTCATCTTATGAATTAGTTGCTTTTGAACTTGATTTTGAAATGTGTTTGAGAACTATATTTGGATTATTGCTTTGTTTTGTTTGAACTTTGAACTATTGGATTATGTTTGATTTTTCTTTAATTTTTGCTTACTATTGTCTATTTGTTGAAAGTATTATTTCTCATTGTTTATTTGGATGGTTTTAATCTTTTATATATATTGACTTGAATATTGATTCTATGTTCATATTTTGTAGGTTGATAACTTGATATTTAATTGGATACAACTTGGAGTTCGGTTAGTGATCATAATTCATATATTTATAGTTGTACTTTTAATGCAAGTTATCACGGTAAGTATGCGCTAGACAATATGGTTTAAATATATATTGCTTTAATATATCATGTATGTGATATTTTAAGATACTTATGGCTTTTAGGACACACACGCACACACATATATATATAATCTCCGAAATTGACATCGAAATTGAACAAATGTCTCTGAAATTTTTTCGATATCTACAATCCGACTTTACATTTTGCCTTTCGACATTAGGCCGACATCCGGCATTTAGAACAGTGCATAGCGGAACTTGTCATGTCTTGATATAGAAAATGGACAAGATGGGGATGAAATTATTGAACCCTTTTTGGATTGAGGCTAGGCCTGTGCTGACCTTGGTCCACCCAAGTTTAGCTTGTCAACATTTTGCGTCTCATAACTGAATAGCTATTCTTTCGAATTTTGATATCTTGCTCGTGCCTGCTTGATTTATGGAAAATTATCGACCCAGAAATCAGAACTCTGAACTTTCGTATGTCGAATTGTTTTCAAGCTTAAATTTCTGAAAATTTTCAGCTGATGTTTCTAATGATCAAAGACCTTAATTCCATCATATAATATTTGTCGATTAGTTTAATTCTGTAGTCATTTTAGTTAGCTTCGATTTTTTTTTAAGCTCTTTGATTGTCCTTGAGAGCGTCTATGAAGTCCTCTAATTGTGTCAGAAAATATTGACCATCGTGTTTCTAGACCATGCTGGTCAGGGCTTCTTACCTTGGTTCCAAGTATCTAGCTCATTTCCAGTGTTGCAAGTTTTCGCTGCCAATACTATTTCTTCCTTTAACTAATTGATGCACAATGCCTCATTTCCAGTTATCTCTTTGAAGACATATCTTAGACATGGCATCATGAAGGTATATTCGCTATTCTCAGCTTTCTGCTGAAGAGATAGATGACAATGTACAGGAAGAAGACCCTCGGTTCGGCTACAATCCCAGGGCCCTTTACAGGGTTCCATGGAAGTCAATCGCTCTCGCGCTTTTTCTTCTATCTTTGGGATTACTTCTTCTGTTTCTCTTCTTCTTTATCTTTACAGGCCACATGGGGGGTGAGAAATACCAAGCATATGGCTTGCTTGCCCTTGGCATACTCACCTTCTTTCCTGGTAATTACCCCTTTCTTCTGCTCTGATAGTGTATAAGCCTTTTAGCCTGTAAGTAAGAAATTGTTAGAGCTAAAAGTGATGAGTAGTGAAATGAAATAGGATATGCTTGCAGTTTCCCTTTTCTGTGAAATATTCATGAGTCACCTAAACTGATTAAAAGAACATGGAGACTATTGCAGAACCTATAAAATATCTTGGGGTTTATCTCCACAGTATGTTATAGCCTTTCGATTGTTTGAAAACTCCATCTGTTTTCAATTGTTAACTTTGAAGAATTCAACTAATAGGTAAAGTTAACATCTAATTAACTCTATACCTGATGACTGCTCAAAAAGTAGTTAATTGGCATTCAAAATCTTTTCTAGTTTCATTTGTGCATCACAAAGTGAATCATTTAGAGTAAGTTTTGAAGTTCTTTTACCTATAAAATTAGTAACATGATTTTATGTTTTAGATTTGTGAGAGCTTACTGTACTTGTGGATGGTGTAATGTAAGACTGTTCAAGTAAAACAATAGTTGTCCACTTTGCAAAAAACAATATTTTCTTCTTCATATTTAACTTCTGTTAGGATTTCTTATACCTCGTTCTGCCACAATCTATTAGCTTGACATTTTGAATAATCTAACTATCTAACATGGTTCGAAAGTGCCAGATTTCATGATGTCCTCACTTCAAACTTATTTATTCACGCTTTCTATGATGTAATTTTATATTGCCCCCCTATTCTGGCTTTCCAATGGGAGGTCTTCTACATTTCCATGCACACGGAGTTGTTTGATATATGGAGTTCAATGTTCGCAATTCATAAGCTAGAGATTTTGGGTAAATTGGTTATCTAACAATTACATATATCTGTTGAAATATTAAATAAATACTAAATGATTGATGTGTTAGAGATCTAGGAGGAAAGAATGTCCCTTTACTGAGGCTGAGTTTCTAGATATACTTGATGGGAAAGTTTGAATAAAACTATGTCGGTGTTGTTAGAAAGCATTCTTGCATGTGATACAAAATAAGGGTAAATACATATCGTATGGGAGAAAATGTACATGTTATTTAACAAGAAATTTTTAAAATGCATCTACCCTCTTACCTTGCCTAAGAAAATTTTGGGGTTTGCTCATTGGTTGGCTCAGTATAAATTGCATGACTAATAATGGTTTTCCTACTCTTTTTGTCTGCAATTTCCTCTGAATTTCTCACTAGTTTAGTGTTTTCACATACATGTCTTTCGTTGAGCCATGCGCTCCATGATCAATTCCATGGTGATCTGAAATGGTTTTGATGGTGATGATGATGCATTAACTCATACATAAGAAGTGAAATTCAAAATTCCCACAGGCTCCCAGGCTTCCTTGCCTAGTTGGGGGAACCTTGTCTAGGCAACACGAGATCTACAGAACTTAGATGATTTGTACCTGTCTACATTCCAGGTGAGGTGGCCCCTTGAGTGCTTGGCTTGGTGTCTATGCGCTTGCATCCTTGCTTGTTCCCATGATGCAATTGTTTCTCAGAATTGGATGACACTTCCCCTTTTCTGAATAAAAGGATATTATGATTATTTCATAGTGATACGATAACTTGCTTGTAGTTAGCTGGGCAAAAATATTAGTCCCTTAATAAACTAAATAGTCTAGTTTTAGATTTATTTCTATAAATCTCTTCTTGGACATGAAGAGATGAAGTGTTCTGGTAGCGGTAACTGGTAGATGCATGCTCCTCTTCCTCCTTTGTTGTAACATCCCGAATTATTAAAATCTTGATTTAATATTCTAAATACTTGATTAATGAGATTATACAAGATTATCTGAGGTAAAATTATTTTGTGTTATTTTGGGATTTTTAGAAAATATGATAATCTGTTGATCAATATAGATGTTTATGTAAATTGAGATCGTTAGAATCTGGGACTGTTACATTTGTTGCCTTCCTCTTCTCCCTTAACTTCTTCTGCTTGTTCCTCTTTCCTTCTTCTCCCACTCCTTCTGCACATTCTTTGTCTTATGCTCCTTTTTCCTCTCCCCCCTCTTTCTCCTATTTCTTTGTCAACATTTTGCAAAATCATCCATTAATTGTTATATTTTATCATTATTACATGCATGTGAATTACTTGTATAAGCCTTAATATTATAGTTTAAATATATTTTATCATATATTACATGCGTGTTAATTACATTGTAAGCCTTAATATTATAGTTTAAACCTATATGCATTTGCATGGATGCATAGGCAGTCTCTCTATTCCAAGGGTCGGTACCCAGGATCCGCTAGTCATTTTGACAACCTTAGTAGTTAATTTGACATTCAAATAAAAAGAGAATGCATAGTCTGTTCTTTGCTGGGTTCAACAATTGGTTTAGCTCGTAGGAAATGCATTTTGTTGAGGGTGACAGCTAAAGCTTCAACTTTGGTTTCTTTTTCCCTTTATAAACATGAGAAAAAACTCTCCCTGGATCTTATTTTGATTATGGTATTTACTTGAAATTTGTAGAAATATGCAATATCTCAAGATATGCAATTCTCTGAATCCTAAAAAATATTGAAAATTGGCCTAACTATCATCCAAATTTTACTTTGCAGATTTAGAAAATCCAAAATACACAAGGGTTTCTCTTTATCCACATGCACCTGGAGCACATCCATTTTACTATAGTCCGCACGCCCACGCACATACTATATTTTAGTTGACTCCTTGTTGGTAAAAAGGGTAGCTAGCCTTGTTAAAGACGCTGTAGCTTGTGTTGCAGTTGTTTGAGCTGGGCACATGAATGCTCAATGCAGCCTTTCTTTTTTTTGCTCTTTTTCTTTCACTATTTTCTCTTTTTGGTTCCCATTCCACCTGGAAATATAAATGGCTAGCCAGCGGAGCTGGCGCTTTACCACGCCTCATCATCTTCCTTTCTTCTCTTTATTTTGGGTCTGCTTTTAGTTGCAACAGGTACTTCTTTCATTCTTCTTTTTCTGAATTTCACTTCAGAAAATATACTCTTGTATATAGATGATAGAAGTGATACCGCTATCGTTTGATAATTTCATTATATTTGCAAATGTATCTATAGTGTAATTTATAATTGCTTAATTACCGACATATTTTCATATTTTTTTCTCTCCATCCATTTGTTAAGTTAAAAGAAAAATTTATGCTTTCCATCCCAAAACGTATCTTCACTTCGATTAAGCACTTCTCTGTGTGATGTCTCTCTGAAAACGCTGCTTCTCTTCTGTTTTGGTTGTGGTGCACAGATTGTCGGGGAGAGAACCTTGCGATAGCCTGATACTGTTAGCACTCTTACTGTACAAATCTCTTCATTAAATGTTACCCATATCCTGGTTCCTTTTCCATATCAACCATTCTCTCACAAGCTTCATAGAGGCAAAAACACTGGAGATAGAATTGTTGCTTAAGATACCTGTACATGAATGACGTGAACTATAATGGCATACAATCATAGAAAAAGGATGGCAGTAGTTCTGGGTATCAGTTCTTATGCTAAAACTCAAAGGAGAGTAAAACCAATTTTAAGTAATTGTTAGACCAACACAACTATAATGCTACGTTTTTGTGAGGCAGATGCTCTTCTGAGATGTTGTCTCTTTGGTGATGTTGGGTTCAAGGAGGCTTCCAGGATGAGATCGTTTCTAAGATTCAAACCCTAAGAAAAGTAGATGCATGGGTTTATTATGGTTCGGGGGGTTAAACATCATATATGGTAAAATGTAGTAAAGAGAGAATTTTCTGAATTATATTCTCTTACAGTGGTTCTTATAGTAACCAAGGATGCATATAATTAGTACAAATCAGGAGTAAGAGAACGATTTAGTTCAAGTCCTGCGATAAAACATATGAAAAAGAAAAAGGCCTCCTCATGCGTGTTGTGCTCCATATGTAAGAAGAGCATGTGCTTTCTTTCAAGGAAGGGGAGTGTTGGGAGAGTTTGATATACATTGTTTAACCCACAACCCAACAGCTTAACCTTTAGGGTTGAGTGGTTTATTGACAAATCGGAACCTGGGATTGATATATTGGGCCATTTGCAACATCAGGATTGCATGCTATTTATTGCTTCATATGGCGATCAAAGCAGTATTTTCAAGTGCCGATTTTGTGACCCTTCAGCTAAAACATAGTGAAGTATGTTTGATGGCTCTTCTTTTTTTCAAACTGGATTAAATCATCATGAAAATACTGTCTTAGGGTTTTTGAGGAGGGTTGTTTGATTTCAATAGGTAAATGAAATAAAAAGGAGAATATGATCCCAGAATAAGGAGAAGGTTTATGACTATGAAAGTAATGAATCTTTTTGGCAATAATCATTTAGGAACCCAACTAGTATCTTTTTTCTATTGAGACTTTGGGAAATTCACCCTAATAAGTCACTGTTGCCACACCATGATGAAGAATAATTATGGCAACTGGTGTCACATTATCATCAACTAGATAATATTCTAAGCTGTGAACACATTTCATTTACCTGGTCAAGACAGCAGATAGTAACTATCCTTATAATGGATGGCTCCACATGTATAAGTATATTGATTGTAGATAGGTGATGAGGAAAGCTACAACCGAATCTCCCTAAAGAAAAGAAAAGATGGGTAATGGATAGTAGTCAAACAGAACAGTTTTACAAAAAATAACTTGTATTATGTGCTAAACCCTAGGCCACGGACACTTCAAATCTGGAGCTATGTCGTGTCAGATACGTGTGGGAAACAATACTTTTATTTTGTATGGAATTTTTTAGAATTTTGTGTGTGCGATGTGTTGTGTCAATGTCAACGAATTTATGTCCATTCAACATACTTTAAACATCATCATTGTAACTATTTAGGCCTTTCCCTTTCCAAATGGGGTTGGGCATAGAGCAAAACTCCATGAAATATTTGACAAAGTTTTACGACCTGCTGTTGACTCCCTTTTAGCTATTCCCAAATTCCTGGTCGAGGAAACTATGAACTAGGGAGTGGCTTTTCATAATCCTAACATACCAGCTGACATCCTTTAATTTCTTCAAGACTGAAAAGCAAATTCTAGAGAAGGGAAAGATGACAGATCTGTTATAGGGAATTACTTGCAACTCTCGAGGCAAAGATGAAGCCAACACAACAGCTAAAGGGAACACATTCCCTGACTTGAGGCACCATCCAAATAGACTAGCTTTCTAGGTGGAGTAGTCCAAATCTTTATATATCCAAGACCATCCTCTTGTCTAGCCAATGTGGGACTATTTGTTTGTACAAATCTTAACATTCTCATAATAAAGAATGTGGGTTTTTTAGGAAATAGTTAGAAAATTTGTCTACATTAGTCCAACAACAAATTCTAGAAACATTGGAGTACCACACTGATTGAAAATGGAACTCTTCTTTTTCGCTAGTTACAGGATCTGAAACTGGGGCTTCCCACAACCCAAACCCACTTTAGCACTGCACCAGGCCTCAATGGCAAAGGTAGTTGACTTAGAAAAGTAAATGGTTGTTATGTTAATTTGCTAAATAGTACTTGATCAAACCGAGCGAAGTGAGGTTTCTCCCATGACTCCTTCTTCCACTTTGTTCATCCATCTGTCTGTTCTTAAAAAAGAGAGTCACAGAGGACTGAGAGACCCTCTCCTCCCCCCTCTCCCCGCCTCCCTCCTCCATGCTCCTTTCTTCTCTCTTCCCTCTCCTTCTCCCATCTTCCCACTCTTTCTTCTTTCTCCCCCTCTCCTCTCTCCTCTTCGCCGCTCGGTTCCACCGCAAGCGATAATCTTGTATAAGTTCTTCTCTAAAATATTCATAGGTTTAAATATTGATCTTATTCTATCATTACTTTGGCTAAATAACGACATCATCAGTAAGCTTCATGAGGCAGGTGATGCTATCATTAGATCAGATGTATAATCTGTCTTTTATCCTGCTGATTTATTGGCTATAAGTTTATACTTTGAAGTACCAACCTTGAATTAAAGTCTTCCTCTCTCTTTATTTTCTTATTTTTAGTAGTTTGGTAACTTGGGGAACTGCAAGAGTTGCTTGAGTTGTGCAGGACTGACTCATGGTTAGAGACATCACCATTCATACTGATATGCCGATCTTTTTGCAGGCTTCAACAAGTTTACATCTGAAAGCTAAGAACATGTGGAATACTGTGTCATGTAGAAAGTTTGTGAACTCAACGGAATGGGCTGTAAAACTCAAATTTTGACAAAATGTGAAGGAGAATGTTTATTTCTTCGGTCTTTGTTGCAAGTATTCTTGATATGAGATTTCAACAGCTCAAATTTAAAGCAATCCCTGATTCAAGTATTGTAGAGATTATTTAAAATCTATGTTGTTGGTGCAAACTGGGTTGTTTCAAGTACTTCATTTTCTTCACTACTTAGTGCACCAGATTGACTACTGACATTGCACAGTAATGAGTTCCATTGCACAACTTGAAAACCATAGCTTCTCCTAATCGCCGTCAAGGGAGGGCATTCGATGATGCAGTATGATCGGATGCAGTCTTGGTTGCGTATTGAACGATGAATTCTGAGAATCATAGGATTTTTCATTAGTTTCCAATCACTAAGAACTGACTGAAAAATTGAATTTGCATGGATACCACAAAATCAAAATCAACAGCAATTTGCACAGATTCTAAATTCACATCACATTTGATCTCTTGAGCCTCACAGGTAATTGTTCAACTGAAGACAGAAGAAGAACCAGATTGCCAAAGACATGTTTAGTCTCAACTATCAAAATAAACATGAATATCAAATGAACCCTAGAACAATGCTGAAAAAGATCACAACTGATCTATTCTACAATCAGTCGAGTTCGACAGACAAGCCGAAATGCAATTCAAATCTACCTCATTGTGCTTCAAAGCAACACCCTTCAATTGAAACAACTCGGTGAAACTAAGCAAACAATCTTCGCGAAACATTATGAATTAACTTCATCAGCGCGAACTTTCTGCTGACTGTTTCTTCATCACCAAGCCTAAATCTTCCAACTTACTCCTCACAGCATCATTGATTATATCAGGAACCTGTTCGCAGAACCTCATTACATACCTTTGCATGAAAACTCTCTCCCCCAGCATCAGATGGCGCGCTGCAATCCCCCCCTTCAACAGCCCTCTCGAACCCAGAACACTAAGAACCCTATACCTCGGAACAATCCTCTTCTCGAAGCTGAACGAGAGGGTCACCGGGTACCTGGACACGTACTCGGGATCCCACCCAAACTTCTCCCTGAAGAACTCCATGTTCTTCACAATCTTCTCGCTTGACACGCTCATGCAATAAGGATGCTTAGCGAACGCGAGGAGCACTTGCTCCTCCGACCACCCCAGCTCCTTAAAGTTGTCCAGTTTCCTCTTCCACGCTCTCTCGGGCAATCTACCAAGCACCCCGAAGGCGTGCGCGAAGATGGGGCTGGTGCGTTTGATTCCAAGCCTTTTCACGGTATGGAATACCTCTTCAAACCTATTGTGGCGATCCACCAAACACCTGCCGTGCATTGTGAACATCTTCAACCTCACGTTAACCGGCACACCATAGTCTTCGAGAGTCTTGATCTCCGGGAGCAGTACCTTCTCCAAATCAGAGACGAGCATCCACGCTGAGCCTTTTATGGCGGAGACAACGTTCGAGTCGGTGTGGAGAAGAGATTTGAGGAGGTTGAAGTTGCGAATTAGCTTGTTTTGGAGGCTGAACTGGAGCAGGGAGGGAATGGAGGTGACGAGGGTGACGAGGGCAGGGCCGGGGAAGCCGATGGATTGGAGGAAGTCGAGCTTGGGCCTGAGGATGGTGTCGGGGTCGGAGAGGAGGAGCCTGGGCTTGCGGGCGACGAGTCTGGCGATGTCAGAGGCCGTAAAGTTGTAGGATTTGAGAAGGGCGAGGACGGCGTGGGGGTTCTTGGTGGTCTTGAAGTGGATCTTTCGTGAGGTGGAGAGGGCGGTTTCCGGCGAGAGGCCGCAGGAGTTTTTGAGGAAGTGGAGGGTGAGATGATGATGGATCTATTGAAGTTGTTGCCGTTGTTGCTGCTGTTGTTAAGTGTTTGATGAATGGAGAGTTGAGCTGTGAGAATGATGGGGTTTTGGAGCGGAGGAGAAGGCGGCGAAGCATTGTGGTGGGGGTCAGAAGAACTATCGGGAATTTCATCAAACACCTGATGGGCAGTGGAGAGAGTATAATGGGATTGCTTCTTTTGGGAATTTCGTCAAACGGTAGGCGACCAAGTTTGGAGAGTGACGTTGCGCGCCACAGCAAGTTTTTAATGTTCTCGAGCCTCGAGGGACCACCAGTCGAGTTATTGTATACCAGTGGAGCCTCGAGGGACGACCCTTAAATATTATAAGAGAATCAATCTATGTGTCAATGCGTGATTGATTATCTTGTTGTATGTATGTGTGGCTCAGAGACATGAACCGAACCCACCAGTCGTTTATGTAAGGCACCATTTTAGAGGCTAAGCTATGGGCCCACAATGGGCCTACTATACAATATACCCTCACTATGACAAAATAAAGATTTCTCAAATTTTTGATATTTTTATTTTAGTTTCTTAAATACATTACGGTGCGTTTGGTTTGGTGTGCAGATTGCAATATTCATGTCTTTTAGGAATTGAATTTTTAGGTATTAAATTTTTAAGAATATTACACTACTCATATTTGATATAATTAAGACATTCCAGACATAAACTATTTTTGTTTTTGGCACATTAGAAATATTTTTTAGAATATGACATCACTGAATATGTCTTTTCCAAACTAACTTGTAATGAGGGGTTGGTGACAGTGAGTAAAGTCGTGAAAGTGGCAATCGATGGTGGTGATTGGTGATTTTAGGGCGGCCGGGGGCAGACTATGATAGTGGTGGTAATGGTGTGGTTGACGATCAACGCTCAGTGGTGACAGTCTCTGGGGTGATAGTGGTCGTCAGCGATTAGGGGGATGCGGTGGTCGACAATCGGTGGTGGTGATCAACGGTTGGTAGTGGTGGTCAGAGATTGGGATGGTGGTGGTCAACGATCAATGGTCACTGGTTGCGGTGGTGGCGACAACAGCAGCCGGTGGTTGTGGCCAGTGGTGGCGGTCGGCTATTGGCGGCGCTGATCGGTAGTCGATAGCGATTGTCGGCGATAGGGGCGGCAGTAGCAGTGGTTGGCGATCAATGGTCATCGGTTGAAATTGCGACAACACTCGGTGGTCAGTGGTGGTGATCGATGATATGAAGGTAGTGGTGGTGGTGGTCGGTGATTGGCGGTGGTCGGTGGTGACAGTCGGTGATTGGCGGTGATCGATGATTGGGGTGGCGGTGGTGGTGGTCAGCGATCAATGGTCACCGGTTGCTGTGGCGACGACGACGGTAGATGATAGTGGTCGGTGGTTATTGCAGTAGTGGTAATGATTGCCATGTTGGTCTAAAACAAGAAAATGATAAAAGATGAGAGCAATTTTAAAAAAATTTTGAAATTTTTTTTATAAATTCCCCTTAGATGGGCATATAGAATGCCCACATTCCACAATGAGAATTATATTCTCACGAAATGAGAAAAGTTGATTCTCATGGGAATCTAATATTCTCAGAAATGTTGAGTAAATTTATGCCAAACACGAGAATTTCGCATAGAAATATAGAATTTCCAAGTAAATTCCTGCATACAGTTATATCAAATTAGTCTCCATTGTTATTATTAGACAAAAACACTAATAATTAAAATATGTTCTATCTAGTTCTAACGTAAGAGTTATGTAAGAGACGCTCTCTCTCACAAATTAATCATTGTAATGTTCATATTTCACAACATTCCCATATTTCTCCTATTAAAATCCAACACTTTTCCTCTTACAGGAGAAATTTAGAAGATACAAATTAATTATTGTTGCTAGTTTATTTTTTTTCTCAATTTATTAGTTTATTTGTTTGTGTTTAAATTTAAGGATTAATTTATGTTCCCAAACCTTAACATCCCGTCCCGAAAAAAGTTTTTCGAAATTATCACGCGTCCCAGACGGGAGGTTATGAGTTTGAATCTTCTCAATATGTCCTAAAATTCTTTTGAAGAAAACGCAAAGATGCATTATTGCACAGACAAACAAGGCTGTGAATTAAAGTGGGGCTCAAAAGCAGTTTCTAGTTTTATTATTATTTTTAAAATATTAACTCAACCACTAACGGAATGTACCAGCACCTCCGGAGAACAAACTCGAGCCTGACCGGGACTACATTAGAGAGAGAAGAAATTTCCGTGAGGCGGTATTTGAACCGATAAAATTGAGAAGCATTGTGTTCTAACCAATTCAGGCCAACCGATTAGACAGCTGCGGGAGACTATTACTATTACTTGTTTATTGCAGATGCAAATAGATGTGTGATGAATTATTTGCATTTCAGAAAGGCCTATACTGTACATATTAGAGTCAGGTGATCCTTCCCAACTATTAAGTCAGATGACCTTAATAAAAATTCTCAAAACATTACTACTGATCAAAATATACATATTTCAAACTTGATCTTTCAATGATAAAACTGCATTTGAAAGGTCTCCAGCATCTGAAATACATGCACACCATCTTCAGTTGACCAGCAACATAAACAGTAGATGTACAAAACATGGAAGATGATCAAAAAGCACAAGTTGCAAGAGGTTAACTTCAGCAGTTTGCACATGAATACACTTTCGTCGAAATTAACTTCCTCGAGTTCCAACCAGCCACCAAGGAAGATTGAATCTGATGGTCCGAAAATATCAGATGGCACCGAGATGTAACTTTTTCAAGACAGCAATGAAGATGGCATCTCAAAGAAATGCTCGAACATAATTGTGGCTTCATCATGATTCTACTAGAGCTCTCTAGTTCATTTAGACCACTCATTGAAGCAGTTTACAGAACTTCCCAGGATTGAATGAGCTGTGTTCATGCTGAAAACAGAGGATATGTGATATTCAACAAAAAGTAGACAAATCACATAAACAAAACATGTATTGGGCTACCACATTTCAAATAAAGGAATTTTGCTTAAATCTCAAGAACAAGAGGAATATCATAATTCGTAACAGAGTATAGCATGTTTTATCATAAATAGAGTAATATATGATTGAAATCTTTTATTATAAGGGTTTTTTAGATATCTACCACCAAAATCTTCAATATTTAAAAATTTACTCTCCAAATCATTGATTATTCTCAATTTATCCCTCAAATATCTTAAACTGATTTTTTTTTTTTTTTGTATGACTAATATAACATATATTTTGTAACCACTTAATGCATGGGTTAAAAAGCATGAAACTACGTAATTTTTAATTGTTAGCCTAATTTTAATATGTACATCAAGATGAACGATTCGTATCATCTATAGGGTGACTCATCGTGCAATTCTCACGAAGCTTAATTTGAGACTCGTTCTTGTAGGATCATTTTATCTCTCTTTATCATTTACTTTTTTTCATATATACTATACATACCATTGTATTTTTGAACTATTTTTGTGTATATATTCTTTCAATTAAGTTTGGATTTAGTGACAAAAACTAGCATCAAGAACTTCTGATTGCATTAAAATTAGAACCCACAGCAAACTTGATAAAAGTACTATTGTCTCCAGTTTGGTACTACTTATCTAATATGAACATGATAACATGTTGACAACTTGACATATAATCATGTTGCTCTATGACACAACTTAAAATAAGATTATGGAGTTTAGAGTGAGGGAACAAAGAAAGGGGAATAAAATAGTTTGACGTTTTAAAATGATTTGAAAAATGCTAATAGTTTGATCAAGATGTTATTTGACCTTCCCATCCAGTCTACCCTTGAAACTACTACTTGTGGACATGTTTAATCAAGATTTAAATGTTGCTAGATGATGAAAGTGGTAAAGGAAAATAAACACATAAACCAGCACAAACTACACGCAACTTATAGATTGATAAGAAGATCATAAGTCACCACGTAATCATTACAATACTAAATTAACATGCGGGTCCCATGAACAATTTATGGGAGAAAAATGCCCATCAAGACTTGAACTTGTGACCTCCAAGAACTTAGATTTATAAGTTACCACTTGAGTTAGAACTTAAAAGTATTATTATACTAGAAAAAATATATACAAAAAAGTTACAAATTATACGTTATTTCATTATTTTATTAAATCCAGTATAAATGTCCTCCCACTTTGAGCTGTATGTGAGTCCGCCCATGCATGCCCCCATCTTCTCTTTTATGTAATCAGAGGACTACGACACTTGAATAGGCTTGCAGTCAGCCATTGAGTGTGGAACCCGAGCAGAACTAGAGGTAGGCAGGTATCAGATAAAGTATGACTCTTGTTCAATACAGCTTAGGCCAAGCGTAACATAGAGATCAAGTAGCAAAATGTAGCAGGAAATAGAACCACCAGAAGCCATCAATTAAGAACAATAACAGTAACAAAAGAAGAACCAACACAAGAGGGGGGAAAGAAAACAGAAAAAGAGATCATAAAATCATGCAAATAGAAATCACTTGATAACCCTAAATTAACCTTAGCTAGCACAGTTCTGAAAATGAAAAACGTAAAAAGTAGAACGAAAACTGATGAAGATCATTGATGTTACATCTATAAGAAAAATTGATGACACGGACAAGAATAGAAAATGGCAGTATCAACATCTTAAAATAAATGAGCATCGGAAATTTCGAGAGAAGTAACAAGTGAAAGCATTTAAGGTCAGGATCTTACGAGGGACATGATTGAAGTGAGTTCTCATAATTTGAAGGTTTTATGTACCTTGTCAATGAGAGAATATCCCCAATAGCAGAGATAGAGAGAAGAGAATAATGATTGTGTTCCTCAAATATTCGTAGTTAGATGATGAAGAGGTAAAGTAACTCTGATGAGGAGGTAGGGTTTCGTTGAGAAAGTGAGAGGTTAAATTTAATAGGCTTTAAATTAGATTCAACAGTAATCCAGCCCAATAATTAGAGTTGTTAATAACAATTGGACCATATTTTTAGAGTTCTTAAAACTTGAGCATTCTTAATTTTCGACGAATCTGACATGGTTCCAGTTTTTACTTAATAAGGGTATTTATGCCCATGTATCATCTATTGACATTTCTTAGCCTAACAATGACATATGGATATAGGTTCTAAATCAGTCTAAATGTAAGGGCATGATGAAAATACCGATAATGTGAGCTGAAATGTGTAATTTGTAAAATATAAGGGCATGTATGGCAAAAACCAACAAAATAATATATACTAAACATAAACGCTGCTTTTATTGGTAATAGTAGTAATATGGGTCACCTCCCAAGGCCTACCTTAGCTAGCAAGGGATTAGAGTGGGTTGTGAGAAGTCCTATGTTTCAAGTCAAGACCTCCCAAAGAAATCCAGGTTACGATCTTTGTTCCAAAAGAAAAAGAAAAAAAGTGTGCTAAGTGTTGAAGCTTGGAATGTTTGTATAATTATGTAGCACGGACAACTTCTACAGTAAATCTATGTTGTGTGGAACATGCACATTAGACATGATATCTCTGTTTGCCTGTATTTTTTAGAATTTTCCGTGTGTTGACATGATGTGTTGTATCATGTCCGCGTCAACATGTCAGTGTCCATGCAACAGAGCTGTGTACTTCCTCCTCTTCCATTTTTCTTAATGTCTTTTTTTTCTTTTATTATATTAGGATTTAATTCGGTATACTAAACTCATCGCTGTACTTTTGAATGTATCCGAAACTTATTCATATATTATTGATCATTAAAGAATGTTTAATAGAAATGAACCTTTGTTTCTCAGTTAATAAACCAATATGTTTGTTTAACGATATATATATTTTGTGGACATATAAAGTTCAATCATAATAAATTCAAATTTTCCCTGATAAGATTGTATGCTTGACATGCTTGGCCTTATATACTAGAGTCAAAGTAAGGTTTAGTGAAAGTAAACCTTCAGTCCTACAGTTAAAAAAATTATGTCTGCTAAATCCTTACCTGAACTGAAATCATAGTTAAACATAGTTTTTTTTAACTAGAACATAAAGGTTCGTTATGATTAACCCTTATTTTAACTACTTCTATATGTAGGTTTAATGCATGACTTTAGAATTACGTTGTTTGTCGCCCAATGGATTTGATGGACTGAACTGGAACTCTTTCTTCTAGAGCAAACTTGCAGGTTACCAAATATAAGAAGATTCCCATCAATTTAAATGGTTTCTTATTTGTCATTTGTGGTTGAATGTCCTGGACAGAGTCTACCAAACTAATAAAAATAAAAAATAAAAGAAGGGAAAAAGCCCAATAGAAACAACCCAATGAAATACCAAATCATTAAAAAATTCCCATACAAACGCATGCACACATGCACACACACAAAAGATGAAAACAATGAAAAGCCTTTATCCCAAATTTTTGGGTCACCTAGAACCCTTTTCTTCTATTAGCTGTCTTAAGTGCCATCTCCTCGGTAATATGAAACTAGCATGTCCTTGTCAGTTGTCTCTATCCAAGTTCATTTGTGCCTCCTCTAGTCCACACTATCTCATAAACTATGATTCTATCAATTTTCCTATTGGCCTTTCTTGCACATGTCAAAACCATCTCAGTCGGTTCTCCCTCATTTTATCATCAATAGTAACCAACTCTAACCTTCTAAGGATGCACTTATTTCTTATCCTATCTTTTAGTGTGTTGCAACTCACCCATCTAAGCATTCTCATTTTGCTACACACGTTTTTTAGATATATTATTTCTTAATTGTTTAACATTTTGAATCATAGAGCATAGCAAGTCTTATAGTCATTCTATAAAATTATTCCTTCATTTCAAAGGTGTCCTATGATCACAGAAGACACCATAGGCATTTTTCCGCTCGAACCATCTTGCTCTGATTCTACAAATCACATCTTCATTTGATTCCACCATCTTGATGAATGGTTGATCCCAAATAACGAAAATGACCACACTCAGATATTTTTTTACCACCAATCTAAACTCGACATTTATTTCTTCTCACCATTTTGCTAAAATTACATTTCATATATTATGTTTATATTCTATTAATTTTAAAACCCATTGGGTTTTAAGGTTTCTCTCGGTCTATTTAATTTAAAATATATTCTTTCTCTAGTCTCATCAACTAATGAGAAGTCATCAGCAAACAACATGAACCATGAGCCTTCATCATGAATATGTCTAGTAAGTTCATCGCTAAAGTAAAGAGATAAGGACTTAATGTTGATCTTTGGTGTAAACCTATAATAATAGGACTGACTCGGCTCCTTACCAATAGTTCTCACTCTAGTTATTGCTCCATACATATCTTTAGTCGCATTAATATACCTACATGATACTTGTTTCTTAACAAGAAACAAAAAGGAGAAAAGCAAAAATTAAAGACATTCTCCCTCTTCTACTTGTGCCTCATCAATCATTTCGTTTTCTTCGATCTCTTTCTGACATACACTTCTAACACCATCATTTTCCATACCCTCTTTGTGTTATACCCGAACTGTTGTTGTATACAAATTGTGGTGATAATGTTTTATTTAAACTTTGCACTTCATGTGGATGTGTTTTCTTTGTTAGATGTAGTTGATTAGTTTCTTTCAGCGCACAAACGAACAATTAAGACTAACTGTATACTGTTCTAAGGATTGCTAGGCAGGACATAAGCTTTTTATTGCCAAATTGACATTTTTCCTAATTTTGTATCATAGAAGTTTCTCAGGCAAAGTCTAGCTACCTTAAGGCAAGCATTAACTTCTTGCTCGCACAATATGTAGAAAATGAAGAATATGCTAAACCAACACAGTTAAACAGAAACTTCTATATATACAACTTGTGAAATATGCCTATAAAAATGGCTGTTAAATCACATGTCAATACTATACTATATAACTGCTAATGATGGCTTGAAAGATCAAATAAAAACCAGTTTGAATCAGTCACTTGTCAATAAGACTCAAAACATTATCTTGAACTTGTTTAGGGTTTTCAATTAATTCTTCCAATCAATCTTCTGACCAAGATGATTTTTGACTTAGTAGTTTGAATGGTATTTTAGAATCTAATAGCATTGTGATAAGAAATATCATATACAGCACAAATATATACACCCTGCAGCTAAGTTCACAGAACAAAGGTCAAAGTGATTATCAACATAAGTATCATACTAAACAAATACAGTTTGAAACTGTTGTATGTGCTCTATCATTGATGAAGTGAAATAAGCTAATTTCTAATGTTTCCATATTGAATTCTTAAAAGCAAAACAAATAACAAATAGAAAAACTAAAAAAATAATAAGGAATTCAACTTGAAATCAACAAGATACAGAAATATGGAAACATCGGCTGTTTCTCAATCACAAAACATCGATTATAAAAAAGAGTTAGAAAGTTTCAATATAGTTGCCAAACCTCCAATCTTCTAATTATTTCCAACACCAAGTCTTGCCTCACACGAGCAGCACTGAATTTCACAGTATGTAGCTTTTTAGGGGCATCATACAAAGGACATCTCATGACATAAATCTAGAAAAATCATCTTATACAGCTTGAGTTAATTTTCTCTCGCAAGTTTCAATATAATTTCTTGTTGAACAGATTACCCAATAAAACGGTAACAACAATCAAAAAGATCATGGTTCCCCAGTACAAAATTCGCTGCCTCTAGGCTACATTTCATAACAAGAGAAGAATGTTGCAATTGACTAAAGTGTGTTGATGGCCTATAGAGAACAAATTAGCCTGAAACAGAATGGCCGTCTGTGTGTAGTAGATTGTTAATACATTCAAAACTTCAAATTACAGTAAGTTGCATCTCACATATTAAAGCTTAGGGACAAGCATACTCCAAAAATCTGATAGATTGTGCTCAACATAATATGACTTGGAAATGGAATCTTCTATATTTGCATAGATGTCCTTAAACCTTACTCGTCTATCTTATAGTTATAAGACTAAAGAACCTTCAGAACTCGATCCATGTACCTGATCACATGCTATTTAGGGAATCTCTCTCACCAATCATAGAAAACACTCACACTAAAACACTTAGCACCAAGCATCTCCGAATGACCCTCTTCTCTGAAAGCAAGGAAGCACATTCAATTAGTTCACATAGAGATCTCTTGCTGGCCTTGTAATTCTCTTACTGAGACAATCTCCCATTAAGCCACAAACTCCTACAGACAGCAACATTCATCCATGTTGAAAGCTTCAGTATGAAAATAGCATTAGCTCTTTTTTAGATATGATGTGAGGCAGGACCCCATTTTTCTAATTAATCATTTTATACCTCTTGTTTATCGAGATTAAATAGTTCAGATTGTAGTTCTCGCTTTGTGTGTAAAATGAGATTATACATGTGAGGGTGCAAGGAAGTTACTTATCTTAGGTTTATTGACCACAAACCTGAATCGTATGTCCTGTCCAGAAATGGGCTGAATAGGTTTAACGGGTTTTAAGTTTGAGCATTAGAGCTGGTCCTTAGTGACAGATAAAGTAATTTTACCCTACAATCACAAGTCATGCATACATGAACAGATCAGTGAGGTTGTAATGTTCTGAGTTCAGGACATATTTTAAAAAAAAAATTAGAAATAAGGAACACCAATAATTGAAATTTGAAAAGATAATCAATATAAGAGGTTTAGGTTCCGGCCTATTTCCACGAGAATTATTCATTTTGATTTAATTGCACACTATACTTGATAAAACAACTACTTCAATTGTTTCCATCTATGTACAATCAATTGCTCCAATCAAACTTTAGATCATGAAATTGATCACATCTTCTCAGTTACAAAGATAATTGGTGAGGAAGACATATATAGCCAGCTGATGAAAATGATTATGAACAAGAAACACAGGCAACCAAACCCTAAAAACAAAAGAAGCAATAATTATATAAAAAAAAAAAGATAAACAGATATTCTGCATTTAAATTAGCAAAAAACCAATAGACTGGTGTGTTAACAAGAGATGCAGTAGCAATATATTCATTGATTAGATCAGGTTGAGCTTAAGTCAGATTAAGCTTATAAAAGGCAATCATAATACTCCAATAAAAATGTTACCTTCCAGAAGCAAGAAAAGAAACTAGCTCCTGTATGTAAAATATCCTCCAACATCAAGGCTTCTTACTCAACCTTAAGCAGTGTAAACTCTTCAAAAATATGTGGATCTACTGAATTAGCTTCCTAGAGGCATTGTACCAAAGGATGCACCAACTGAGATTACTCAGGTCAACAATACCAACAACTAACTCAACTTTGGAACCACATATGAGGAGATGGATCCACAGAATATCATTAATCGGAACAACAACTGCTGAGCTGTGGTTGTTGCAGAATGCTACTAAGCATAAACCGCAAAGCGAAAGACGGTTCAGACTAATTAAAAGAACTCTTAAAAATCAGAAATCATGACAAAAGGAGTCATAGTCAGAACCACAGATCAGTAGACTAGGATCTGTGCATGGTCTTTGATTCCCTTCCAGCCCTACAAATTCCACATTCCCATTGTAAGCCTGAAGCACCTTTGGGACTTGATCTTGATACTTTATCACATACTTATTTAAGAAATTATCCTCACTTAAAATCAAAAATTGGGCAGATGAAATCCTCGGCAGCAATCCCTTTGACACTAAAACACTCAGAACCGAACACCTTGGAATGACCCTCTTCTCCAAACTAAGGCCCAGACCACCGGCCTCACCGCCAGATGGATGGCCCCCAATGCATCTTTTTGACAAAGAAACCTGTCCCTCTCTTGATCTTCTCGTCCGACAACTGGATACAATTGGGAAACCTGATGAATGCTGACATGACCTCTCCCTCCGTCCACCCTACGCTTTTGTACACAGCCACCTTCCTCTCCATGTCGAACGACTCATTCCTGACATGGAACCGATTCCACGAAGAAACATGTTTGAACAAGGGTTGAATCCCATTTTCCTAATGGACTCAGAGATCACCTCCAACTGCTCAGAAAGTCACCTGCTGCAAAACTCTCGGGTACGTGGTGGCGAAATGCGCAATGCGAACAGAAGGGATTCCATACGATTGCAGGGTTCTGACATTGGGAAAGAAATTGGCTTCAAGGTTGCTCAGCAGTAGCCAGGGGTTGCGGCAGATAGCAGTGGTTAGTTGCTGATCATTTACAATAACAGAGCTGAGCAAATCAAAATTGCGTTTGAGTTTCTTCTCTAAGCTTGACATTAGTAACGATGGCGACAAGGAGATGACCCTCGTGAACTGAGCACTGGAAAAGCCGACGCCTTGTAGAAATTCCAGTTTGGGCATCACGGTTGACGATGAGAGGAGTGGTGGGTATCTTCTGATGAGATTGGCGATCTGGGTACTGGTGAAACCGTGGGATTTGAGGAAATTGAGGACGAAATCAGCATTCCGAGTGATCTTGATGTTGATTTTTTGGGCGATTGAAACGGCAGCTTGAGGAGAGAGGTGACATGATTCTATGAGGTAAGAGATTGTGAGAGACGAGGGATTTGGCTGTGGGGCTTTGTGGAGGGATCGAGCTAGGGTTGTTGGTCTTGTAATCAAGAGCTTGATTTGATTTCTAAAGAGAGAAGACAACACACATTGCAGCAGCAAGAGAGAGAGAAAATGCGAGGTAGAGGAGTTTAGAAAAGCTTACAGATTTTTGAAGAGATTGACGGCTACCGAGCTGCGATTCGCCCAAATACAGAGAGAGAGGAGGGAGAAAAAGGGTTTTAAGAAGGTGTGCTCTCTAAAAAAGGTTAAAAAAAAAGTTGCCAGAATAGGCTCAATATATCTCTACATACATGTATAGATATATGTACATGTGTATACACATGTTTTTTTTTATTGAGTTTTTTGAATATTAGTCTCGATATTAAATCCCTTAACCGTTTAAGTTTGTATTTAGTCACTCAGATCTTATAAATTACACCAAATTAGTCATTCTATCGATTTTTCCATCCGAATAACTATAATTTAATACTGATTTAACTAAAAGTAATCAATTACTTACGACCCATTGTTATTGAGTTTTACATGAAAGAAGAATATTGGGGTTGTGATTCATCCAATTTAAAAAGAGGAGGCCAAGAGTTTGGGAATTTGCTAGGTTTTACATTGAGGAAGAGGAGCGGAGTTGAGAGTTGCTCTCCTATAAAAAAGAGGATGAATTGAGTTGATGATTTCGCCAAGAAAGACGTTTGATACTCAGGGATTTAAAGAAGGAGAAATAGCCAATTGGTTTTTGATTGTTGGAGAAGATGGGTTCTTAGGTTGGTTTAGGTCTAGAATGATTTGAGCTTAATTTTAATTCAAGTGAATAAAAGTGGGTGGGATTAGGGGTGAGCATCGATCGGTTCGGTTCGATTTTTTCTAATTTTTGTAAAATCGAACCGAACTGATTAGACTTAGTAACCGAATCGACTCAGTTCGGTTCGTTTTTCAGTTTTTTCGGTTAGGTCAATATATTGTCATCATTTCTTATATTTTTTAATCACCATTATATTATCATCTTTTAATATTCTAATCTCAAATATCCATTACCCAAATTAGAAATAAGAAAAGACTCTAACCTTAATGTGAATTGAAAATTTCATTTTCTAAAACTTTTACATTATATTTGAGCTCTTATATCAAATCTCATATAATTATTACTAATTTTTAATGATAAGAATGAAAAAAAGAACTATATTAATATAAATATTATTCTCAATTGTGATGGTATATTTAATATAGTTTTCACATATTCAACCAAAAAAAATGGTATTACAAAAGTAATGAGATAAACTTTCAAAGTTTTTGTTATGACTATATGATTTTACTAAATTGAATTTGAGTAGGATGATATATAGGGTGAGAGATTCGATTCGGTTCGACGGTTCAGTTCGGTTCGGGTTCGTGTTTCTGTTTTTGGTCGGTTATTTCGGTTATAACCAAACTCTGTTCATCCTTAGGTGGGATAGATTCAGTTAAAGATGTCAAGAATATAATGGTCATAACATATAAAATTGTTAAAGTTAGTAAAATATTATCTCTTTTGAATATAAACTAACCAGAGTGACTACTTTAGCGTAACTTGATTTGGAGGTTAGATAGCACCAAAGGATTTGAGACTAAGGGCCTGTTTGTTTCGTTGCAAAACGTCGCAAGTCGTAAGTCGTAAAATAAGAATGGAAAAAGTGAACTGTAGCAGAGAAAATTGTTGGCCCAAAGGCCTTCCACCCTAGTTTTGATGATGATTAACTCATGTAGTTATGTTTACTAATTATCTTGTGATTTTAGTTTCAGATCATTAAGCAAGATATTAGTTGGTGATTGCTTCAAAAAGATGAGTTTGGAAGCCTTCACTTGGTGATTCCAGTGCCCGAGCATCAAGATCATACCTTTGCACTCGGTGGATCACGGTTTGGGACCGAGTCGACTTGAAGATGAAGATCGTCAAGAAGACTTAGGTATCTTATTTTAGTTTAGTGTGTTTAGATCCATATTGTAAAGATAAGAATAGTTGATATGCTGAAGCGCACAACACACACAAGTTTTATGTTTTGGATATTGGTTTTTTCGGTTTTTAGTTTAACCGATATTTGTTTTCATGAATAGTTGATCAAAACAAGTTTAAATGGTTTATATGTAAATAGATGTATTCTAGTTATACATACATGCTTAAACTTCCTATACAAACTTATTTTGACTTTTCTATTCATGTATAGAAAAATACAAGTTTGATAAAAATATAAGTTTTGGTTTTTGGTAAAAATGATAAGACACAAAAATAGTTTCATATGCTTGATATTTGAGCTAAAATATTTATCACATGTTTATATATCAATGCAAAATGATAAAACTATTTTTGGGTATTTTTACAAGACTTAAAAAGATTTTTAAAAATATTTTAACATGTGTTTTCTGTCCCTGAACAGTGGCTGACATGCCAGGACGGCCGACCGCACGGGTCGACCGTACCAAGGCCGGTCGACCCTTGCGGTCGACCGACGTGCACAAGCCTGTGCACGTTTGGCAGTCACAGGGACGGTCGGCCGGGCGACCGACCGGACCTGAGAGCAGTGCTCTCTGTTTCTTTGGGTCGACCGGGCGGTCGACCGGTTTTGCCCAACGGTCATATTTCAGACCGTTGGCGGTCGGCCGGGCCGGCCGACCGGTCGCCTGTCAGGCTGCCAGATCAGCCTAACGGCTAGTTTCAGGGTTTGGCCTATATAAACCCCATTTCTTTGGGATTTTGGCTAAGATTTTCTGAGCTAATTTTTCCCCACTCTCTGGTTTTAAAAACAAGTTTTCAAAAGAGTTTAAAGAGCAAAAAGATTCATCTTATTTGTTTTAAGTGTTTTGTTATTTTCAAAGAAAATAGGTTTTTGGGAAATTGGTTTATTGTTCTTCATTTAAATATCTATTTGTATTTTCCCAAGAGTTTTTCTTTGATCAAAACACTTGTTTTCCACACTTGAGCTATATCTTCTATCCTATTCTATTAGGATCTTGTTTTTGTGAAAGAGGAAAAAGAGAGATTATTTGTGGTTGAAAGAAATCACTTGTTGTAAACCCCCTTGCTCTTGTTGTATCCCTCTTTGGTAGAGGTGATCGGGTGATTGGTTTGCTCCCTCTTTGGTAGAGGTTGAGGCTTGTGGTTTGCTCCCTCTATTGTGAGGTGGAGTTTGGTTGTAACCTTCTTCGGTAGAGGTGTTGGCTGTTGTTTGGCTAAGGGCCTACCCCTCTTGTGTGAGGTTGTTTGTATTGAGAGAGGAGTTTGGTATTCCTTGTGTTGTAACAAATCCTCTTCGGTAGAGGTTCCTCGGTGGGAGTATAGTGGATTGGAAATCCTTCTCGGTGAAGGCGGGGACGTAGAGCTAGGGGCTCGAACCTCGAAACATATCTTTGTGTTTGCGTTTGATCCATTATCTCTAAACTCTCTCTCTCTTTATTTGCAAAGCATCATTCATATCATCATATCATACTTGCTTACATTTGTGTCTTGCATATATTCATATTGCCTATTCATCTTATATGCTTGGTTATTTGTGTGTGCCTCACTTATACTTAACCACAAGAGCTTCATATAGCACCTCAACCCATATCTAGGGGAATCAAGAGGAGTTAGTCCAAATCCCTTCACGGGGAATTCGGCTACACTTGTTGGCTGTATTAAGTGATTGCAAAATTTGTTTAAGCTACCGCATTTAGCGCATTTAGTTTATAGATTAGCATTATCACCTATTCACCCCCCCTCTAGGTGACTTTCAAAAATATATTATGTTTTACGGTGTTTGGTTGATAAAGTGAAGTGTAAATGGAAAAGTATATTGTGTTTTACGGTGTTTTGGTTGATAAAGTGAAAGTGTAAATGGTAAAGTATATTGTGTTTTAACGGTGTTTGGTTGATAAAGTGAAAGTGTAAATGGTAAAGTATATTGTGTTTTACGGTGTTTGGTTGGTAATGTAAAAGTGTAAGTGGAAAAGTTGACCACAAAATTAACTGTAACATTGATTTAAATATTATAAATACTATTAAATTAAATCTACTATTGCAAATTAAATTGTATTAATAAATTTGAGATAAAAAATTAATAATCTTAATATTTTATTTATGACAATAATATTAATAAAATATTAGTATAAATAGTAAAATATTACTAAAATATTAACTAAATAAATAATATAAAATTTTAAGAAAATCTAAAGAACGTTAATAAAATTTTAAGAATACTAATAAAATATACATATTAAAAAAACTTACAAAAATAATAAAATATAGTTTAATATTATAATATTAAAAATACTTGAAATTATTATAATATAAATTTTATTATAATATTGTTGTAATATTATAGAAATATAAAATTAACAAAGTACAATATAATTATAATTTAATAATAAATTATCATTATAGTATTATTATACTGAATTATTATTACAATATTAGCATAATAAAATATTAATATAATAATAAAATATATTATAATATTAATAAAGTAATTTTTTATTAAAAAATAAATAATTAAATATATAGTAATTTTATATTAAAGTATATATTGTTATATTAATAAAATATTAACTCTAAATAAAATAATAAAAAATTGAATAAGTATTAATAAAATAATAAAGTATTAAATAAAATATTAAATTAAAATAGTAAAATATTAAATATAAAACAATATTAAAAATAATAAAAAAGTTAAAGATTAAAAATATTAAATAATTAAATTAGAAATTAAATGCTATTTAAAATATTAAATATTTAATAATATTAAATTATATACTGATTATCAAGTAACTATTTGAACTATAAGTGTATTACAAGTGAGAGTTACATGACCACAAAATTAACTGTAGCAACTGCAAGTGGGAAAATATGAGTGTAAAAGTGAGATTTATATGACCACAAATTTAACTGTAGCAACTGCAAGTGAGAAAAGAAGAGTTGCATTTTGCAACTTGTTTTTCAGCGAAACAAACAACGAAAATGGAAAAGAAGTTTTACGACTTGCGTTTTGCGATGTTTTTGCGGCGAAACAAACACGCCCTAATATCAAAATATAAGAAAATTTAGAAATAAATATATCTAAAAAACTCTTTTTGATTATGTTATGCTTTACTAATTCTCTTTTAAATTTTATTAACACAAACATATTATGAATATGTCTCGATTATGAATAAGATTACAAGAAAGTCAAAGTATGCAATTACTTTTCAATATATTTTAACAAAGCTTCTTTTTAATTCTTTAAGTTTATATCCTCATTTTTGTATATAAAAGCAAAGATAATGATTTTATCAATCAATATCGAGCTGAATCGAATTCACAGTAGAAAGCAATTTGACTTGATTTTCGTTCTTTTAAATCCACGGGCCAAAAACTCAAATATTCAACTCACAGATCAAGTCGATCCCAAGCACTCCACTAAATCTGTGAAATACAGTTGAACCAAACAATACAAGTGAGGAGGAACATAACAATTTCGTTCATGCCAGTAATCAAATTGTAGATCCATGTCTATCAGACAAATATGGTAGGGTTCCAACTTTTGATGACACAAATTTTCTCTCATTCTTATCTCGGTTCTCGTGATATCACAAAAGAACCAAACAGTTTCTGTTTTGCCCATTGAAGTAGGATGACACACACAGTGCTGAAAGGCAGGCAGCCAACCAAAGAGGTGATGAAGTATATTACAGCAGAGCAACAGGCTGTTACATTTGCATGTCATGGCCAACTCTTCATGGGTTTTGATGTGCAAAGAACAGGGATACGCTAGAGAGAGACTTTAAACACCAAACCAGAGCAGCAGAGAACCCGCCATGCTTGTCATTCATTTCACTCAATGTTATATTGGCAGCAAGAAGCGTTGGGTCTTGATCAATTACTCAGCTCGTTGGAGAGCTGGGGCCACTGGTGCTCCTCTCCTGTTTCACATAAACAGCAGAACAAAACAAAATATTATGAGTGATAAGCACAGTAACTTGGATAAGATGATAGTTTCTCACAAAGCATATATAGCATATTCAGCTTTCAATGTACCCGTATTTTATAAGAAACTCAATATTTTATAAGAAACTCAACAATTTATAGAATAATCTGAAAGTATGCATTTGCTTGCACATTGCAGCATATAAATAAATTTTTTAGCCAGTAATCTCAGTACTTCTGTGGTGGAGATTTTCCGCCACGAGCGATCAGACAGTCGATTCATACCATAAGCGAGAGAACCAATAGAGTGAGATTTGTGAGTATTAGAGATTAATGCAAACACAAACAAAGAGAGACACAGAATTTTACATGGAAACCCAATCGAAAAAACTACAGGGAGGAGGAGAGGAAGTCCACTATAACCTGTGAAATACAAGAAATATAAGGATTCTCTGTGCTAGGCTTAGCGTTGGGCTTTTTGGATTCAGAAAAGATGTCCCTCCTCGCTGGAAGAGAGTCTATATATGCACCATCTGATCTATGTGCATGGGGCGAATGATACGAGCGTGATTCTCGTAACCGCATGATCTGCACATGTTGACTTGTTGTAACGACCATGTAATTGGTGCATGATCGTTGGGATTGCATGCAGAGAATCCGCCTCAGTCCGTAACTGCCCAGACTGAATGGTGTTGATATGTCATGCATGCGAAGGAGGATTGAATTGCGTAATTGTAGGCGTAGATCATGGTGATCTGTTGCCATTGTCGCTTGACGGTAGAGACCAGAGATGATTTGTAGTTGTTGGTCTTGTGCGAAGTTGATGTCTCCGAATGGGGAAGCTCCGGGATGACTGTTAGCATCGGAACTACCGGATAGAAGTGTCCTGTGGGGCGAAGAGCAGCTTCCGGAGTGTCTTCGGAGTGGTGAAGACTTTTGAGTGCTTGGACATGTGGCCGGCATCATCCTGCGAAGGTCAGATTTTGACCATTACAGATGCCCCCTGCTCTTCCATTTGTCGGAGTTTGCCAAAAGAAGTGGGAGAGTGGAGTCGGTGAATGCTCCTTCGATGCCTTTGGCTTGAATTGATGCTGGTAGGCAGAGAAAAATTTGGACCATTTATGCGAATCTCCAGGATTGATGTGAAGATCGTACTACTGGATGACAGCTGGTGTGCCGGTCGATTTGGCCTCTTGGAATTGGTAACTGGCATCTCTTCAGATCTCGACGCCATGATGACTGAGATAGTGGGGAAGCAGTGGTTGATATCGTGCTTCTCTGGTTGATCGAAATTCTCGGGATATGACCATATTTTCAGGAATCGAGGATTTGAATGGAGAAGATTTGGCTCTTCCTCCTCCATCTATAAACAGGATGGAGTCTTTCGTGTAGAAGTAACATCTGTCATCTCCTCTGAGAAGTCTTGTTAAGTCGCCATATGCCCTTCTCTCCTCTTCATTAGATGGGGAAAAAAAGGTGGAGAAGATGGTGGCTGAACTTCCGTTGTTTGGGAGTCCGTTCGGCAAATATTAGTCTTCGCGATGAGCTTGTCGCAAAGCATCAACCTGTCACGCCCCGCTTCCCAAATATACAATAGCGGGGACGTGATGAGAGTCGACGGTGCATATATGCGAGGAAAATACCCGCGTATACGCGCTAAACATCGTACAGAGAATAAACACTATATACACGATATAATTCAGCTTAAATAAATACAAAAATACCTGCAAAGGGTCAGTGATCACAATAGATATGAAAACAGAAATAAGAAAGTAGAGACAAAGTAATAAAGATATGTACGAATCATAAAGGAGACGAGACTCTTATAAATGCCCGTGAAACATCAGGTACTATGAAATCTCGGATCTCCAACCTGAGGAAGTAACCTCAGGGTCGTCGAAAGCGACTTAGTGAGTAGTAAAATGAGAGAAGCAGTAATATATATTATAATAGTATTACAATAACGATAATATATAATACGTGTCTAAATAACAGTGATACAATATAATTATATTTATAATCAGTATATATATTACAATAATTATATATGCACTTTTACATCATTAATACATAACATGCATGTTACAATGGTGTTACTTTTATAATATTATACAATACTTGATTAAAATAATGACTATGCCAATCGGGGAGAGTTTATATATATCAAGATTTATTATTTCATATTTATTATTTAAAACTAGTAATTACAGAAGCATGAACGGTATCAGTGATTATTATGAATACTTATACAAGAATAGACAGAAATAATCATACCATAATATTTGTGAGTGTACATGAGTAGTGTGTCTATGGAGAATACATGAAGAGCAGAATATGAATGTATAATAACATGATAATAAATAAGATAATCATGATGTTTAATACAATGTACACAGACAAGATATCATGCAAGTAGTGAGCAATAAATAATAATTATACAATAATAACGATCGGTATCACTTGATATTTTAGTCAGTTTCTTCCAATGGTCCCATACCACTGACAGTTCATACTAGAACTAGTACTCCAGCCGAACCCATCCGAGCAAGGCATACAGATACCATTATCCGAACGAGAGAGTAACCAATAGCAAGCTTTCTTGTCATCATTATTATTTATACCATTTTATTATGTTAAAATGATGTAAAATCACTGGATCGCAATCACCTTCAAATCGAATCAAGATTTAAACTGAGAAAAAAAGATAAAATTTGGGTTTCCACCCTTGCACGGGCTTCTCACCCAAAACTTGAGAGCAATAGAGACTCAAGAATTACTCAGATAATTTATGGAAATTTTAATCATTCAATAATTCATTCCAATAGTTTAAGGGGCCTTATATAGGCTTTACAAAGAGGACTACTGGAAAATAACCGATGTGGTACTAAACGTCCACAAAAGAACAAAAATAAAAGGAAAACAAATAAAGGTAAAAACATCTGCTATCAATAAAGCCTAAAACAAGTCTCATCTAAAGCCATAGAAGACCAGCGCGTCGCCTCCTGAAGTATACTCGATCGAACCTGCTCCTGGGCGGTGGCATGATGTCCTCATCAATTCCCCCCGGGTGGAAGGAACTCGACCCTGTCGAGTGTGGGGGATAGAACTGCTGTCTGCTGTGATAGTGCTCCAGTCGATCAGGATCAAGATGCTGGAGGTCTTCCTCAGTAATCCAAGAATTTTCTGAATCAGGTTTTCCCGTCCACTTAATGAGATAGCGTCTCGTCCCTCCATCTCCAGTAGAGATAATCTGATCATCCAAGATAGAATCTATATGTTCTGTTGCATAGGACATTTTAGGGGGAAGTGGAGGTAGTGGGGGGCTCTCAGAAAGAAGGTCTCGGCTTGGCTCATCCACAAATGGATCAGAAGGGGTATCAAAAGTACCTCGATATGGAACCAAATCCTCAACATTAAAGGTGCAACTAATGCCAAAGTCAGGTGGGAGATCCACCACATAAGCATTTGAATTGATTTTCTTAATAATCTTGAATGGCCCTGCACTTCGCGCGTGTAATTTCTTCACGGTTCCTGGTGGAAACCGTTCGGGTCGCATGCGGACCATCACATAATCTCCGACATTAAAAGACCTTAATCGGCGATGTAGATCTGCAGAAGCTTTATAATCAGTATTATTTTTCATTATCTTGTCTCTGACTTCCTCATGTAATGCATGGATATGGGATGCAAATGCTGATGCGGAGTCTGATACCCTAGAATGATGATGAGCCATGGGAATTAAATCAATGGTTGCCTGGGCTTAAAACCGTTTACTATTTCAAAAGGACTGAGACCCGTAGTCCTATTGACAGATCCGTTATATGCAAATTCAGCCATGGGCAAAATGAGATCCCAAGTTTTTAAATTTTCTCCAACTAGACACCTGAGGAGATTTCCTAGCGATCTGTTTACCACCTCGGTTTGACCATCTGTCTGTGGGTGAAAGGCGGTTGAGAATTTCAGTTTGGTGCCCATCTTATGCCAAAGTGTTTTCCAGAAATAGCTAACAAACTTAACATCCCTATCAGACACCATGGTTTTAGGTATCCCGTGCAACTTTACGATATGATCAAAGAATAAGACAGCAACTCGAGACGCATCTGAGGTCTTGGAACACGGGATGAAGTGAGCCATTTTAGAGAATCGGTCAACTACCACTAGGATAGAATCATGCTTTTTTTGAGTTTTAGGCAGTCCTAGTATGAAGTCTAGGCTCACGTCTTGCCAGGGGCAATTAGGTACAGGAAGAGGAGTGTAAGGTCCGGCAATCTGCTTTTGTTGCTTGGCCAATTGACACGTGCGACATTGGCTAACTACTTTAGAAACATCTCTTTTCAGACTCGGCCAGTAGAATCGGTGTTCAACGGCCTCAATTGTCTTGTTCTGACCGAAATGTCCCGCCAGACCTCCAGCATGTAGTTCCCAAGAGAGAAAATCCCTGAGGGACGTACGGGGAATACACAACTTACGGAATCGGAAGAGATAACCGTCTTGAAGGAGAAAACCGTACATCTCACGAACAGGGCCGTCTCGTAACGTGACATAAATGTTCCCAAAATCGGGACATGATTCATACTCCTCCTTTATTTCTCAAATCCAACCACTTCTGTGCTCATTGCCACCAAGATCGTGACACGTCGACTCAGCGCATCAGCGACCTTATTCTCGATGCCTGCTTTATGTTTGAGAACAAAAGTGTAATCCTGCAAGAACTCCACCCATTTGCTATGCCTCGCGTTTAATCTCTTCTGGGAGTTGAGATACCTTAACGCTTCGTGATCTGAGTACAACACGAATTCCTGTGGCAACAGATAATGTCTCCAGTAGCGCAACGCCTGTACAACCGCATAAAATTCTTTATCATAAGTGGAGTAGCGTTGACGGGCATCATTTAATTTTTCGCTGAAATAAGCAACCGGGTGGTTTTCCTGACTCAGTACACCACCTATTGCTAGTCCCGATGCGTCACAAGTTACTTCAAAAGCTTTTGAAAAATCAGGGAGACGCATTACAGGAGCTTCCGTCATCACCTTCTTTATTTCAGCGAAAGCTTTGGAGGCAGCAGGAGTCCACTGGAACACCTCACTCTTTAAACAGTCGGTGATAGGTGCCATGATAGCACTAAAATTCTTGATGAACCGACGGTAAAAAGTGGCTAACCCGTGAAAGCTTCTGACTTCCCTAATCGTCCGGGGTTGTGGCCACTCGGTTATTGCCTTCACTTTCTCAGGGTCTGCGGAAACTCCCTCGGAGGAAACCACAAATCCTAGGAAGATAACCTGTCTATACAAAAAGCACACTTTTTTAGATTTGCATAAAATTTCTCAGCATGGAGTGTGCGGAGGACTTGCCTCAGATGACCCACATGTTGCTCCTGGGTTTGGCTATAGATCAGTATGTCATCAAAATAGACCACCACGAACTTACCGATAAACGGTCGAAACAATTGGGTCATTACTCTCATGAAGGTGCTTGGAGCATTGGACAGTCCAAATGGTATAACCAACCATTCATATAACCCGTCTTAAGTCTTAAATGCGGTTTTCCATTCATCCCCGGTCGGATTCTAATTTGATGGTACCCGCTCTTAAGATCAATCTTGGAGAAGATTGTGGCACCTGACATCAGATCCAGCATATCATCAAGACGGGGAATAGGGAAACGGTACTTGACGGTAACTTTATTGATTGCACGACTATCCACACACATACGCCATGTGCCATCCTTCTTTGGCGCCAAAAGTGCGGGAACCGCACATGGACTCAAGCTCTCTCTGATGAACCCCTTGTCAAGTAGCTCTTCTACTTGCCGTTGCAATTCCGCATGTTTGTTGGGTTCATTCTATAGTGGGGCAAATTTGGTAAAGTTGCTCCTGGGACTAAGTCAATAGCATGTTGAATGTCTCGCATATGGGGCAACTCACCTGGAAGATCTTGTGGGAGGGTTTCGGAAAACTCCTCCAGAATTGGCTTGATGTGCTCAGGAATCTGCTCCTCGATATCCCGGCTAGCCTCTCGAGCCACGAGAGCATAACAAGTAGAACCATCTTGCAAGCTCTTTTCAATTTGATCGTGGCTAATCAAATTCATTTCCATCTTACCTTTGCCCTTATCAACCTTTTTTAGGATTTATAATGTCCACTTTATCTTTCCCTTTATCAGCCTCTTTCTCTCGGGTTGGCGGCTTCGTTGATTTGGCATAAGCTTCACCTTTTTCCCATTATGGACGAACGAACACTGGTTGGTACGTCCATGTATGGTCACATCTAAGTCAAATAACCATGGTCGACCCAAAATGATATGACCTACATTCATGGGGAGTATGTCACACCACACATTTTCTGTGTAAGTGGCAAACTGGATGGGAATTTGACATCTCTCTTGAACATCGATAGATGTAGCATCGATCCATGTAACCTTGTAGGGGTTTGGATGCTTCACCGTGTCATCCCCAAGGTGGTGATTAACTTTGATGCCACAGCGTTAATGCAGCTGCCACTATCCACTATTACCTTGCAGTTCTTATTGCCAATTTTCGTGCAAGTTTGGAATATGGCAGTCCTTCTCCAGTCGTTGAGTGGTTCACGCTGGGTTAAAGTACATCTAACCACTCCTAATTGGATGTGAGCTACACTAGGAGGTAAGCTCGTCATTTTCACAGTTCGGATGCACCCATTAAATTCATACTCTTCGACCGAGGCATCCGAGTCATCGTCTTGTTGGTGCACCACTTCTTCTCCATCATCCTCTCCTTCTATATCTTCAATGGGAACTTCGACGAAGAGGGTTTTGGTCTGACTCGGGCACTGGCTGGCGAGGTGACCATACCCTTGACACCTGTAGCATTGGGTTCTAGGGTTGACTTTTCCTGGTTCACTTACCGTTCTCTTCTCGGATGTAAAGGGCTTTGCACCAGGAGGACCTGCTGGTTTGACGCTAGAGGAACTGGAGGCAGGTTTACTTGGGGTAGGAAGTGTTCGGTTGAAGCTTGGCTGACCAGTAGTGGTGGTTCTAGAGTTATCCTTAAAGTTACTTCGGTTAAAATAGGATCCTCTAGACTCATCTAAGTCGGTGACTAGCTGATACGCATGTTCTAGAGTCGTGATGCCTCGAGCAATGAGCTCTTGGCGATAATCATCCCTAAGACCGGACCTAAACCTAGATAGGGTCTGTTCGGGAGATTCTAACTCAATAGCTCCACACCGATTCAGATATTCATCAAACTTAGCAATGTAGTCAGCAGCTAATTTGTTTCCCTGGGTCCATCGATTCCATTTGTCCAACAATTGTTGACTGAATGATGGTGGAACATACTTCATCATAAGCTTCTCTTTCATGCTTTCCCAAGTGTCCACGGGGTCTTCCCTTCTGTACCTCATCATCCTCTCTAAATTTTCCCAGTATTGCCCCGCTTGTCCCGTTAATTTCATAACGGCCAATCGAACCTTTCTTGATTCAGACATGTCATGCCAACGAAAATATCGGTCCATGGCCAACTGCCAATCGATATAGACCTGAGGGTCTAAACGCCCGTCAAAAGAAGGAGGAGCATCAACTTTAACGCTCCTGATATACTGGGCATCGGCATCAGTTGTCCGGTAAGGTGGGCCTCGCTCACGCCTAGGAGACCTACTGTCATGGCCTCGCTCACGCCTAGGAGACCTACTGTCATTTCGAGAACTCTCATCATCCCTGATTCTTCTCCTATTAGTTTCTAGCCTACCAATTCTGGTTGCTAGATCCCTACAGTTGACATCAACCTGATCCTTAACCTCTTGTAGTTGTCTGTCCATGCTCTCTATCTTTTGTAGGATTGTGTTAAGGGTATCATGAATGCTAGGGTCCATTGATGCTGAAGTTTCGCCTATAGAAAAAGTTCTACCACTTCTAGTAGGCATGCAAGATTTTCACTGATCCTAAATGCAAGCTGTCCTTAGGATATGTATGTTATGCAGGAGGAGTCAGAGATTAGAATGGTGAAAGATAATACCAATTTTAAGCTAATGAGACTAACACGTGATTAAGAAATTGTAATGTGGAGACAGTGATAAAACACGTGCTGATACAGTTACTTTTCAAGATTAATCAAGTAACCACAAATTTAAATTAATTTAGTTGCACAATTAATATTAGGTCGGTTACCACTCAAGATCAGAATCACACAACTCGCTTATATTGTGGGCAACAGTCAATAAATTCTATCATGCGACAGATTGGAAGGACTAGCTATTTAAATTAAATGGCAGGAAAAACTGACAGAATATTCAAAGTTACCTGAGACGACGACCGTAACTCAAACCTGACTGATGCTGCTGTAGTCGCGTGGTACTGATCGTCACGAAACCACTGCCTCGAAAACGGGTCAATTCGGACTTGAAACGAGTCCGGAACGACCTCTGGAAGATCTGGTCTGTATCTGAACTGAACCGAACCAGTTTTTGAATTCCCGTTGAACCAGACTTGAATCAGACCCGGTTCAGGGCTTGGTCTGCTCAGCTTGGACCGGGCTTGGGTCGGGTTTGACCCAACTCAACATGGGCTGAGTCCCTTAAAAGAGACCAGGGTCTGATCCCTTTTCGAGCTCAGATCTAGGGCGGAGCTCAGATCTAGGGCTGGCGGCGGATTCAGTCGGCGGAGATGGCCGGCGAAGCTCTGATTGGGCGGAGGTGACGGCGAAACTCTCCGGCGAAGGCACGATGAGGCGTCGGAGATCTCCGGCGAAGGTCGGAACAGTCTGGCGGGGCTTGCGTCTGCGGGATGGTGAGATCACGAGGGCGGGGACTTCTTCGGCGGCAAACTCCGACGGAGGAAGAGGCGGCGAGGGCGATGCTTTGTCGATCGGATGTTTGTGGAAGGCGACGGCGACTGCGACTTCTTCATCGAGCGAGGCGCGACAATGTTGGACGCGGTGTTGATGACGGCTTCCTGGCGATGATGGCGGCGGTGGACTTGTTGCAGATGAGGACGATGGCGTTGGAGGCCTTCGCTGGTGTCGGGCGGAGATGAGAGCTCCGCTGTTGTCGTCGGCGGAGGCTGTTGGGGGCGTCGGGAGGTGGTGATGATGCTGGTGGTGCTCGCTGGTGGCGCAATCGGATCGGGGGGAAGATCTGCTTGAAGGTGGAGGAGGCAGCGGTGGTGACGTCGCCTGAGGGCGGTGGATGCAGATCTTGGCCTTGGGGAATGTTGACGAAGACGATGAGGGCGGCGTTGATCGCCGATGGTGTTGGCGGCGAGAGTTGTTGAACAAGGGGAATTTGTAATTATTAGGGAATTTCGACGATGAATTTTTTTTTTCACTGTAATATTTTTTGAACAGTTTAATTTTTTTTTCTTTTAATTTTTTTTTTTGATTGGATCTAAATCAAGAGCTGATATAGATCTAGGGTTTGGGAGATTGGAAAAATTTTGAAAAAAGATAAGTTTTGAAGGGGATTGAAGACCGGGGCTCTGATACCAAAATGATGTAAAACCACCTGGATCGCAATCACCTTCAAATCGTAACCGAGATTTAAACTGAGGAAAGATAAAAGTTGGGTTTCCACCCTTGCACGGGCTTCTCACCCAAAACTCGAGAGCAAAAGAGACTCGAGAATTACTCAGATAATTTGTGGAAATTTTTAATCATTCAATAATTAATTCATTCCAATAGTTTAAGGGGCCTTATATAGGCTTTACAAAAGAGGACTACTGGAAAATAACGATGTGGTACTAAACGTCCACAAAAGAACAAAAATAAAAGGAAAACAAATAAAGCTAAAAATATCTGCTATCAATAAAGCCTAAAACAAGTCTCATCTAAAGCCATAGAAGACCAGCGCGTCGCCTCCTGAAGTATACTCGATCGAACCTGCTCCTGGGCGGTGGCATGATGTCCTCATCAGGTAGAACTGTAACCGGGTGATTCCTGTTCACAGGAACAGTAATCAAGGATTACTGTTCACTGTGAACAGTAACAGGAGTGATTACTGTTCACGTGAACAGTAATCAGTTTTTTTCCTTTGTTTTTTCCTTCTTTTTTTCCCTCATTGTTTTTTGTTCCCCCCCTGTTTTTTGTTTTTTTTCTGTTTTCTGTTTTATCTGTTTTTCTATTTTTTTCTTTTTTTGCAAGTAGATCTAGATCTAACAGTAATCTTTTTTTTAAAGTAAATCTAGAGATTTAGATTTAGGATTTTTGAAAGAGAAAAAATTTGAAGGGGATTGGGACCAAAGCTCTGATACCAAATGATGTAATACAGGATCGCAATCACCTTCGAATACAAATAAAAAAAAACTAAGATTTTACAAGAAATAAAATGTTAAAAGAGAGATCAGGGCTGGAGAAAGAATCAGGTAACTTGGGCTTCACACCTCTTGCACCACGGGCTTCGCACCCAAAACTCAAGAGCACTTTCAAGAGAATTTTAACTGAAAAAAGTTTTTTTTATTCATTGCCTACTTATTCACTAAGTTGAGCCTCTTTATATAGGCTCTTATAAAGTGAACTTCTCGGATATAACCGATGTGATACTAAAAGCAAGATAAATAAAAACAACATCTCTAAATAAGTTAAGGCATGAAAAGATAACTTGGAACTGGCGTGATGTCCTCATCAAAATCTCTCCTTATATAGTTGACACAAGAGTAAGTCCTACCCAAATTATGACTTGTAATATTACTAAGCTTTGTAAGATTTTAAATACTATTAGGACTCTAATCTAACATGATCCTTAAAATTGAACCCGAGTACCGATAAAAGAGTAAATTTAGGTCCTCTTCTAGATTCTAGCTTTGCTAGTGGTTTGGATCCCCAACTAGATCCTACCAAATTATAATGGATCAAAGTGGAACATTGGATTGACCCGAATCCTACCCAATGCCACGCATACCTCCAGTCAAGTATTGTTTCACATGAAGATATACCTACACTCGAGTAATATCCATTGATGATTGCTGAAGTCCTTTGGCTATGTATTCACATTGAAATGGTCAGATGAATGTCTTATTTTGCTTTCAAGAAGGAATAAATTCAGCATTATCTTTAGAAGAAGCAGGATATGGTTCAGTAACCAGCCTACATGTGAAGCAGTTTAGCTAAAAAAAAATTCTGAATATGGACTTCAAGCAAATGTTTGTCCAATGATATTTTTGCAGGCTGAGTTTTATGAGAGGCTACTCAAGTAACTGGAACCACTTTCGTTACAGAAACACATATGCTACAATAACCAGCTGCATGTGAAGTAGTTTAGCTAAAATCTTTAAAATTGAACCCATAAGATTTTCAAACTTACCTATTATGTCTAACATGATCCTTAAAATTGAACCCGAGTACCGATAAAAGAGTAAATTTAGGTCCTCTTCTAGATTACCTATTATGTCTAACATGAACCAGCTGTATGTGAAGTAGTTTAGCTAAAATCTTTTCGAAGGATATGAAATTCAAGCAAACATTGCGTCCTCTGATATTCTGCCAGAAGTCTATCAAGAAATCCACTTATGAGTCTATGACAACATGAGAATACATATTGACTTTATACTAAAAACATGCATCTTGACTTTTGAGGTATTGCTTCATATTAGACTTGATTGGCAAAGGAAAACTTTCCTGGAGATTTGCAATACCAATGAACCACTGACTTATGTCTTCAGCGATGCATCATTCACAAGGAAACTCAATTAGTTCATAATAGAAGTTCAATTTAATCTAGAAAGTAGTGTTAAGATATAATTTTTAATTTTAAAGTAACTTGTAATCTTGAAAGGATTAGGATATGCTAGACTTAAAGCATGCTATAGTCATTGTATTGTGCAGAATTCTCTAAGTAGGAATTATGTGGGATAAGGAGGTAACAGTAAGGTGAATTCGAATGAAAATCTAAGTTCAAGTTTCAAGTTACTCATTATTAGCCTTTGCCAACTTCCTTTTGCATACCCAGCACACACCTTGCTTCCACTTCTCAACATAGATATATATAACATTTTGCTTGATGTTGCTATATACACATGCAAAAACACGTTAAAAGAGTTGCTTATTATGGCTTAAGCGATGGACTGGGTGGCGATTCACAAAAACACCTGATAATCTATTTACCATACATCTTATAGGAGAACAGGGCCTACCTAGTTCAAGTTGAGGAATTACCGTTGGCATGTTCCGTTTACCTGACATTTGAATTCTACATAGCATATCAGGAGCATCCAATCATACTTTATATAGTTGCTTGGTTACAAGTGGAAGTAGTCACAAGACTCGGAACTGATTTTCCTTATCTGATCAACATCTTGTTTATTATTTTTTATTCCTTGATGTACTATTTGGAGTATGATGTAGTCAGGTTTCTAAGTCTTTCACGGGGGTCTGTCCAAAACTAAAGTACAATTCGCCCTGAACTAGTTATATATGATGATGATAAATAAAGCATAATGTCTGTCATCTGATAACCTCTAAGGAATAAGAGTACGTCATGCAGAGCATGCATGAGCTGTACACTACATTTGACCTAAAATTATATAATTTAGAATTGGTTCAATATATTTTGTTTCCGTTCAGTCTTTGTCCATGCCTATTTTTATGTTTCTACTCTTCTTCGTTGAAACTTTCAATTTTAAGGTAAGTCAAGCTCAACAACTATTCAGGCACTGTCTCGCCAAATGTACATTAAAAAGAAAAGGCGCACAAGATAAAATTGGTATCAGTGAGATTACGGCTTTAGTTGCCTCATATTTTGATACTTGCTTCTCATTGCAGACAGGTGGAAGATCTTCCAATGTGAAGCTGGTTTCAGTGGGGTTGTCGGAGAGCTTTCCTTCTCTGTGGTCTTCGCGTCTTCAAATCTGCTGTGCGGTATATCTCTCTTTCTGAGCTTGTATTGCACTTGCAACTTGCTTTTGCATATATGTACAAATAACTGGCAAACAGCAAAGGAAAAAATATTGTCACTGGAGCTGATATCTTCATTGGTTGCGCAGGCGAAGCCTGAGACAGTGGAAAAAGTCATGAGTATTGTGAAAAAACAGCTGGCTTTGTCCGATGACGTTGCCCTTACTCCTGCATCTACGTTCTCAGAACTTGGTGCAGATTCTCTAGACACAGTAATTTTGTTTACCCAATCTCCCATATATTACAATCTATACTTTCAATATACTTGCAGTAATAGGCTCTTATTATAACAATAACCAGATTCTATATTCTGTATATTGAGTTCAGGTGGAGGTAGTGATGGGCCTAGAGGAAGAGTTTGGCATCAGCGTGGAGGAAGATAGCTCCCAGAACATCTCAACTGTTCAGGACGCAGCTGACATTATCGAGAAGTTGGTTGAGCAGAAAGCGGGGGCAGCTTAAAGGGTAATGGAGAGTTCATCAGGTGAGATTGAGAGTGGCAGTGTTCGGAGTAGAAAACTGGACTTAAAATGGTTGTGTTTCTCTAGCTCTCCCCTTCACTTGGGAGTGGAAAAAACATTTAATCGAGTGAATTTTCGTGTGGTATCTGATATTCTTTTTGGAACGATAGTCTTATAATTTGATCAATTGATCACTTTTTCAGATAATCACTTATCTGGTTTCAAGCCTTACCGTGGTTCTCTGTACTCCATCTACATTGTGGATTTTGTAGCTTGGGGTACTACTGATGTGATGAATTCTAGTCTTCAGACAATTGTTTGGTGCTGTTGCAGGGACGCCTTCATATTCTGAAAGTCGGCAACTGCTTTTTTCATGCTGAACCATGAGTGATGAATGTTGAAGCCATCAACAGACAACATCAGGAAGCCGGAGGTTAGACGTTGAAATGAGCAATAGATAACATGTTGGTAGTTCCACGCAAATATTGCAATCTTCATCAAGTATACTCATGTGCATGATGTTCTTAGAAGATATGAAAGTTCTATTACAACTCTACAGTTATTGTCAAACGCATGCCCAATTTGTCAAGAAGTAAAACTCATTTTACATGAAAACAATCATCTATTCAACAACAACAAGCTTAAAGAATATAATGAAACATAACAAAAGAGCACGGGGGAGTAACCTCATACAACAACATCACTACATAAAAGTGTAGGAAAGTATCTCCCCTTGCTACGAAAAACATCAAGCATACAAGACTAGAACATCTAACACACTCTTCAAACACGAGAAAACTATGGACTCAACTAGTATGACATATACATATAGGTTATCTCCCTCATTGAGTCATGAGGATGTATCACCACTCCACTCTTTGAATCAACTACATTTGAAAGTTTTTTTGTTTGTTGTCCATGCTTTCTCCTTTCACATATGCACATTGAAATAATAGGCCCCTTTTTTGGTCAAGACCAGACATAGTTATTTGTAAGTTTGTTTTGTAATTAACTACTACTTAGAGAAATGATTAAAACGATAGCATATTAATGTTATTATAAGTAACTTATTTTGTTGTTTCTAAGCTTGTATTTATACGTTTTTACGTTATACCATAGGGATGTGTTGAGCTTTTTTAGATCCGTAGAAAAGTAATTTCTTGAAAAAACTGTTATTTAGTTATGAAAGGATTGCCATTCTAATACCTCAAAAAATATCACTTCATTTAAAAAAAATTAAAATGTCATCATTTTTTGTTTAAAGTTTGAGAATAGCACACTTCAAATAGGAATGTGACATTTTCTACAACAAATTCTTCACCCAAATTACAAGCTATTGTTTAAACCTTTAGAGGTTCACGCTACAAATAATGACATGACATGTTGCAAATATGTTTTATCCTTGTACTTTGTGGTGGAGATTTTTCAGCTGCGAATGATCAGACGGTCGATCCACATCACAAGCGAGAGAGGGGTTTAGAATGTAAGTGTAGAATAATGACCATAACACAGAAAAGAGACAAAGACACGTGATTTTTACGTGAAAATTCAAATCAGAAAAAAAAAAACCACGGGGAAGAGAAGAAAATCCACTATAATCTATCAATTTACAAGGATTACAGTGTCTCAGAATAAGAGTTGACTGTAAAAATAATCGGAAGGTCTTGGTGTTAAGTCTAGAGAGAGAATACAGGTCTGGTCGCCCCCTTCTCACTGGAGACGAGGGTCCATTTATGCTAAACTATGGGTGATAACTAAAAGCTGATGAGGTTCCTATAACTGCATAATCTCTATGTATGAATTTGTTGTAACGGTCGTGATTATGAGCGCTGGACTGTTGGATTGTACGAATAGAATACCTTCATTGTCCATAATTGTTCACCTTGAATACATGAATGTTGCATGTCTTCAGCGCAGGGGAGGAGAAGTAGCGTGATTGTAGGCGAAGATCTCGACAGTCACTGCTGGGGACTTCTAATTTGTGGTGAAGTCGGGAATCTTAAACTGCATGTGACTCCAGAAGATGACGTCTTCAGAACAGGAGGTAATTTTGGGGTGGCTCTGGGTGGCAGAGCTTGTAGGAAAGGACTGGAGCTGTGGGCATCTCGGTGGGAGGCTATCAGTTGTACGGACACGTGTCAACATCTTGATGAAGGCCAATTTTGGACTACTACATACTTCAACTGAAAATTCATGTATGTGACATAAATAATTATAGTGATATAACTCTCAAGATTGATTAGCATGTGCTCTGAAATTTCCATCAAGTCATTGTCTTCATTTGCAAGATCGCTGTGTAATTCCTGATTCCTAATTTTTAAAAGTCAATGTATGAAATTTATACCATTACACGTTGAAATTTCCTCGCCAGCAACACATTGCACTCGCATATTGCTTGTTAACTTGTAGATTTGACATTGCTCCCACAGATATGATTTGTGTGATATTATTTGTTGCCTTTTCTCCTTTGAGAACAATAGGCAAAATTTGTCAGAAATCACCACCTAGTACAATGGTCTTACTGCCAGAGAGTTTTTCTAAATTCGTAACATCATGAATCGAAAGAATATCTTTAAATGTTCGATCAATAGCATCAAACACAAATCGGTTTGTCATTGGAGCTTCATCCCAAAGAACCAATGTTGTTTGCTTGTATTAATTCAGTAACATCTGATTTTCGCGTTATAGGATATGTAGATAACTCTGTAATATCTATGGGTATTTTGAAAATTAAATTATGGAAAGATTATACTATAAACAGTAACATTAGAATAACATGTGAGAAGTCAATTTCAAAATGATAAGCACAGGCAGAAAGCAATATACCTAACACACTACTAATCATTCTGCAACATTAAATCAGTATGTCTTTTAAAGCTTTGTCCTTAAGATTATTATTAGTAAAAGAACATAGATTATCTTCATTAACCTTTTAAATAAAATGATATGTTCTATTACTAACTTTTCAAGTGAACTTTTTTTCCCCTTTGCTTAGAAAGTGTAGTCTTAATGTTACTACTACCTTTACTAATGCTGCTGGTGTTTTGGGCCAACGGGAAATCTAATCATTTTTTGTTATAACACGCACTGGTTTAGAATTCATGCAGTGAATTAAGCCCAACATAAGCAAAACTTTTTCCAATCACTTTTAAAACAAAATATATTGATATCTATTACATCATGCATGAGTTCATTACAAAAGATAGTTCGACAATATTTTTTTTGCATCAGTACATATAAGATGACTATTTACATCTGGTTCGATAATATGCAATTCAAGCAGATGTTGCCAATGCCTCTAATGACATTTTTGCAACATAGCTTTCATGTCAGACATGGTACATGAATTTGTTGTTTTGGTCTCAACTGTTGCTAATGCCTCCAATGACATTTCTGCAAGCATAGCTTTCATGTCAGACATGGCACATGAATTTGTTGTTTTGGTCTCAACTGAGGAGCAATCTTAGCATTGTCTTGACCGAAGCAGATATGTTACGGTAAAACCTTACATATAAATTTTCTTTGAAGGTATGCAATTCAAGCAGAAATCACCTCCATTGATGTTCCTCGAAACAATCCAAATGAGAACTGAGCATGTATATTGACTTGAGGTACCACTTAATATTAGATTTGATCCGCAAAGGAGAAAAATTCCTGGAGATTCACAGTTCCAATGAACAGCTGACTGATGGATTCAATGAGGCAGAGCACACTGAAAAACTCAGCTAGTTCAGATGTACATATAGTGTATGTTAATTTTTTTAGTTCTGAAGTAACTTGTAATCTCAAAAGGTCTAGAATAGTTTGAATTAAAGCAAGTTATAGTCATACAACTCTAGTGAGAGTGAAATATGTGGAGGTTTCTCTAGTAAAAGGATGTGACATGGAAAGAAATCTGTAGTTCAAGAAATATCCACTATGGCCTCTAGTGAGGGATAAAGAGGTAACAATAAAGGAATGGAGTCAAATAAAAAAGTTTCAAAGTACTCTCTGTCCAGTTCCCAACAGAGATATATAACATCTCCTGATATTGCTTCATAGGCATAGAAAACATGCTAAAAGAGTTGAGAACGATACTTGTGTTTCGTATGTAGGAACCCGGGGCGAACCTAGTTCAGGTTGAGAATTTTCCCTTTTTAAGATAAAACTGTGAGGATGAACCCCCAGCGTTTCACTAATAAGAACTTAACGAAACATTCTCAAGAAAAGAAATACAAACACATGTGATACACTCACATAATCTTCTGCCCCGTCAAGAAAAACAAAAGCTAAATCTAATACACAGGTTGAGGAATTAGATTTGGCACTTCTCGTGTTGATGTTTACTGGACTTTACCCGGCATTTGAATGCTATTAGTACACCAGGAGTGTCGGATCATACTTTATACGGTTGCTTGGTCATGGATGGAAGTAATCACAGAACTTGTAACTGAGTTTCCTAATCTGATAAACATCTTTATTTTTATTTTTTGAATATTTTTATTCCATGGACATCATTATGGAGCAAGTATATGTAGCATTAAAATGTGATATAATCAGGTTTTAAGTCCCTGATCGATCATGAGGCATCTTCCCAAACTAAAGTAACAATTTGCCTTGAACTATTACAGATAGCAAGAAAAGGATTAATAGATCAAAAAAATATTTCTATTGTTAGCATTTATAGATGATAAATAAAGCATAATGTCTATCTGCTGATGTCGAAATACGACTTGCAGAAGATACACCAGTTATACTCTATACTTGACCTACGCTTATATAAACTAGGAGTAATTCGATATACTTTTTCTTCATGGTGAGTCTTTTTTCCATGTCCAATTTCAATATTTTACTCTTTTTCACTGAAATTATAATATTAGAGTACTGTCTTTGAAATATACATAAAAAAGAAAAAGGGACGAAAGATAAAATTTAGTTTTAATATATGTCATATTTTGTTGCTTGTGGTTTTTTCCAGATAGGTGGAAGATCTATCAGCATGAAGTCGGATTCAAAGGAATGTCACGGAGCCTGCCTTCTTTGAGATCTTCGCATTCTTGATTCTGCTGTGCAGTTTGTATCTCGTTCTGAGTTTGTTACTTCACTTGCAATAGCCTTGTTTCTTGCAACGAATGTGTAAATAATGGCAAACAGTTGCCATTTGGTGCTGGCATCTGCATTTCTTTGCACAGGCAAAGCCTGAGACTATGGCAAAAGTTTGTCTGATGATGTTGAACTTGATGCAGAAGATGAAAGCATGGTAATTTTGCTAACCTTAATCTTCCATGTATTACATTTATGCAGTCAGTATATTCGCAGTGAGGCTCGTATTCCATATCAAAGTATTATCGATAACCAGATTCCATATTCTGTCTATTGAGTCCAGGAGAACATAAAGGCCGTCACAGAGGAAGAGTTTAAGCTCAGTGTGTTCTTCGGTGAAGTGGACATTGGTCTAGTCTCGACTATTCAGGAGGCAGCTGACAAACACTTGCTCACCTTGCTCATCTAATCTTCCACGTATGACATTTATGCGGTCAATATATTCGCAGTAAGGCTCTTATTCCATATCAAGCATATTGATAGCCAGATTCTATATTCTGTCTGTTGAGTTCAGGAGACTGTTCTAAAGGAAGAATATGAGTTAATTTGGTTCTTTTATGACTACAATCTGTACTCGGATATTCAGGACATAGCCGACATGATCGATGAGTTGGTTTGGTTGAGGCGTAACAGGGTATTTGAGTTGAGATCCAGAGTGGAAATGTTGGAATGTTGTTTCTAACAACCAATCAAAAACCGCAGATCTAACTGGCCTGGTCGATGAAAATCAGATGGGAGGTTTCCGGTTCGATAAAGAGTTAAAAATCACATTGTGTTGTTTTCATGAAAAGCTGAAGCCCTGGCCTGCATTTGCTTCCACATGCAAACCTAGCCTCATGCCCCTCTCTGTTTTTTTCCCTTGCACTTCTTAGCTGTTGCTGATGAGACCTCGTACCTACCACTAACACTCTTTTTTTCTTCTCATCCTCACTACATAATTTTACTTTCTACCAAGAAACATGACTGAATCCTTCTCCCCTAGAACAACTAGGTAAAAATGGAAGAAAAACTGTAGAAAAAAAATATATTCAGATTATGTTGATAGAGTGTGATAAAGAAAATTGCCCAATTTGGCCAGCCAAAACTAAAGAAGGGAAATAAAAAACAAAAAATTTGATATGCATATATCCGACACTTGCAATTTATTTCATCACTGAGACCATCATATCAGATTCATAGACTCTAACTAAGCCTCAATATTGATCAAGAATAGAGCAAAAGAAACAAATCATTGAAAACAACTCAAGGGAACAATACCATAACACACACATTACACATTTCAACAAAGAAAAGATGCACACACTTCACGTCTCTTTCAATCCGAGTACGAGCTTGAGCTGATCGAGTTCTTCAGTCTCCTTTGGCTTCATTCTCCTTTGGCTGCTGGTTCTTCTTGGCCTTCATGAAGCAGAAGCAAGAGCAGCAGGGGCACTGGAACAAGAACTTCATTGCTTGCTCTCAAGTTTTCGTTTTTTGATTTTGAAGAAGAGATAAAATGAGAGTTGTAACGAGGAATGGTTTTTCCCCTTCTTTTGCCTAGGCTTTCTTATAACTTACTATTCAGTGTTTGTTTGTTTGTTTGCTTTGAGTGTTCTTTGCTTTGTGGGGTTGGGTTAGCCACTGGTGAGTGAGCTCTTTGATACAGCTATTTGTTTTCAGTTTATTTCTTAAATGCAGGCAGATAAGAAACAAGAGGAAATTTCAATAGGCCAGCCTCGTTCAATGCATTTCATCGACAAAATTCAGAGACAAAAGGGGGATGCCCTTCCTTTACTACTACTGTACTCAAGATATTGTGAAATTTGTTCTAAAACTAGCATTTAATTGGTGAGTTTTGATGAAGGAGTATGCAGTGTCATAATCATAGAGACTTGGTTTGTGCTCAAATAGTGAAGCTCCTCTATTTGGTAAAAATTATGTATCTTTGTGTTTTCTGGCTGAAACAGAGACTATGGGATATTAACTTAATATTGGATATTAAATGAAATCAGAGTGCCTTGTCTCATCTTTTCTCACAATTTCTTCTCTTATTCTTTTATATAGCATGCAACTAGATGAAAGTCATGTAGCATCAAGTCATTCCATCAATGGTGCGTTGTCAGTGCTGGGGTGATATATCGAGAGACCATTATGCGTTCCCGTTCCATTATCCGACTTGTGCTCTTCTTGTAATTTTTTATGAATTCGCGTAAACAGTTTTTTTTTTAGTGTGAGAAAATGAGACTACAAGGACATGAGGAACAAGGGTGGTGGGGGTCCAAAGTTTCTCTAAAATTACCTCAAAAAATTAGGATCACCACTGTTCTCTCATGCACACTGACGGAATGGGCGTTAGATTCTCATTTCTATACCAATTGCCAACCCCAAAAACACTGCAGCCTCTGGATGTTGATGATAATGATGATGATGAGGATTGGGTATCACAACATTTGAGGTGGATCTTTACATAACTAGATTATGCAATTCTTTGATGTTAACTAAATTATCAAGGATTTAGTTTATGCCAATTTCCTCTCAACTACACATGCTTTATTACATCATTTTTTTATCTCAACAGGGCCGATCGAAATTGTTGGAATTGTGTCTCGTACCCATCTGAAGGAAAACATCCCATCTAATTTATCAATCTTGCTGAGTTTGGTTGAGTTGCGATTCGCAGTTAGCCAGGAAAAATACATCTTACATTATCTGATTTTAACTAACCAAAATATTACTGCTGCACTGTTTGATTTTGGCTTAGATTGATCTCAAAGAGTCATTTTGAACTCAGGAAGCCTTTAGCACATCCAAGGAGCTCAATGGCCTCAATGTCTAAAGAGGAGAACTAGGGGAAGCAAGAGATCATACGGATCACTTGACTTCTTGAAAGGACTCCAATACTATGGGCCTGTTTGTATCGTTGCAAAACGTCGCAAGTCGTAAGTCGTAAAATGAGAATGGAAAAAGTGAACTGTAGCAGAGAAAATATATTGTGTTTTACGGTGTTTGGTTGATAAAGTGAAGTGTAAATGAAAAAATATATTGTGTTTTACGGTGTTTGGTTGATAAAGTGAAAGTGTAAATGGTAAAGTATATTGTGTTTTACGGTGTTTGGTTGGTAATGTAAAAGTGTAAGTGAAACAGTTGACCTCAAAATTAACTGTAGCAGTGATTTAAGTATTATAAATACTATTAAATTAAATCTACTATTGCAAATTAAATTGTATTAATAAATTTGAGATAAAAAATTAATAATCTTGATATTTTATTTATAAAAATAATATTAATAAAATATTAGTATAAATAGTAAAATATCACTAAAATATTAACTAAATAAATAATATAAAATTTTAAGAAAATCTAAAGAAAATTAATAAAATTTTAAGAATACTAATAAAATATAAATATTAAAAAATCTTACAACAATAATAAAATATAGTTATAATATTATAATATTAAAAATACTTGAAAATTATTATAATATAAATTTTATTATAATATTATTGTAATATGATAAAAATATTAATAAAGTAAAATATAATTATAATTTAATAATAAATTATCATTATAGTATTATTATACTGAATTATTATTACAATATTAACATAATAAAATATTAATATAATAATAAAATATATTATGATATTAATAAAGTAATTTTTATATTAAAAAATAAATAATTAAATATATAGTAATTTTATATTAAAGTATAATATTGTTATATTAATAAAATATTAACTCTAAATAAAATAATAAAAAATGGAATAAGTATTAATAAAATAATAAAGTATTAAATAAAATATTAAATAAAAATATTAAATAAAAATAGTAAAATATTAAATATTAAAACAATATTAAAAACAATTAAAAATTAAAGTTTAAAAATATAAAATAATTAAATAATTAAATAAGAAATTGAACACTATTTAAAATATTAAACATTTATAATATTAAATTATATATTGATTATCAAGTAACTGTTTTGAACTGTAAGTATACTACAAGTAAGAGTTACATGACCACAAAATTAACTGTAGCAACTGCAAGTGAGAAAATATGAGTGTAAAAGTGAGATTTACATAACCACAAATTTAACTGTAGCAACTGCAAGTGGGAAAAGAAGAGTTGCATTTTGCAACTTGTTTTTCAGCGAAACAAACAACGGAAAATGGAAAAGATGTTTTACGACTTGCGTTTTGCGGTGTTTTGCAGCGAAATAAACACGCCCTATGTACTATAAAGTCCTACATAAGATGCATCAATATTGAAGTTTATGGATATAAAATGTGATCATTCAACCCAATATTTGCAATTCCTTGGGTCTCAAAATTAAAAATATTTGAAACTGCTGTCATGTTTCGGTTTTTTTTCCCCCCCACCCTGCATTCAGTTGAAAGCTGCACAGGATTTTCTAATTGGAGAACAATTGCAATAAACATGAATAGCAATTATCAATATTTGATAGAGGAAGGCTAACACTCTGAAGAACAAGTAAATATGTCAAAATCTCAGGAAAAATTCTCATTCACTGTCTTACTCCCATATTCTAATTTTCCTTCTAGTCCAAAAGTAGTAGTTTGACAATATATGTCCACTGTGAAGCAACAATAGTATATGTCTTTATCTTTACCAAGAACTAAATTGTCATAACAGTGCATGTCCAATTCCAAGACCAAGTCCACAGCAATGAATAAATGAAAATGGTTGCCTAGTAATTTGTCCAATGGGACCAGAAACAGTAATATAGAGGTAAAAAACATAAAAGATAACTTCCAACACAGTTCCTTTAAAGTTCTTCTATCAAATAGAATAACAATGATATTACCAGATAAATAAACAAATTGAGCATCTCTAAATGGAATGTGAGGGGTGAGCATGACGATCAGCGCAAGCTCTTAAAATGGGAAATAAAAGGTTTGGATTTGTCATAGAACATACATATGTTCTCTTAGAACAAGGATTGATAGAAAGACAAACTAGAATGCTCAATAAAATATTGGAAATGTGACAGGTCATAGAACATACATATGTTCTCTTACAACAAGAATTGATAGAAAGACACAAACTAAAATGCTCAATAAAATATTGGAAATGTGACAGCATAAATTTGTCATAGAACATACATATGTTCTCTTAGAACAAGAATTGATAGAAAAACACAAACTAAAATGCTCAATAAAATATTGAAAATGTGACAGCATAATGGTTCAGTAATGCTTTAAAAACTAATCAAATTTCTACCAACAAATCCTACAAATTTGCTGCAAAGATCAAATTCTAAAACTACTGATACACTGATGCGGGTGGCTTAAACTCCAGAATATTGATTGTATCCCAGAATTTCTTTCACCAATTCAGTAATCAAACCAGAAAGAAAAATATGACTCCGAACTACACAAACTTTTACTTACTGATGAAGAAGCTTCAACATCAACAGGAGATCCCCACATGGAATCAGCATTCAGCATCATATTCTCCTTGAGCAAACTTGTCCTCTGGATAGTACACAGCTGCCACCACATTGCCCCCAAACTTCCTCCCATCCAACCCCACTCTTGCTTTAATAGATCCATCGGTATCAGCATACACTAAGAACACCTTCCCCACTCCAGGATTCAGCTCTCCATTTTGGCCTGGTCGTGGGATGACGATATCTATCAACTTTCCATGTCTTCGACCTTCTTCCCTCATGTCTTCCAAAATGTCTTCATATTCCTCATCATCTTTCAGTTCATCTGCGCTAACCGCCTGCATTAAGCACACCACCTTCGTTGGAAGATACAAGTGTTTCTGCAATGTCATCTGTTGTTGCTGGTGTGCCTGCAATAACATGTTCTCTAATGGCTCTGGACTGGTTGAGTTGCACCCTGATTCGCACGCCTAACAGTAAGTGTTTTTTCTCCCATCTTGATGCCGTTAAGAGCTGCACATGCACTGTCAGTGACGGAAAGGTCTTGATAAACACAGAATGCATAGCCTTTCGAGTTACCAGTTGTCTGGTCCTTGACAAGCTCAAAAACTCGAAGTGGCCCAAAAGTCTCAAGTAACTCCTTTATCTGCGCCTCAGTCAAATAATACGGAAGGCCTCCCACAAAGATGCGATCTGCTGGCCCCTCACGAGTCAATCCAACAGCAGCAAAGTTAAGATTGGGATTGGGTTGGGTTGGACCAAGTGCAGCAACCTGAGAAGCATTGTAGTCTGTTGGCCTTCTAACCTTTACTGGTGCTCCCTCAAATGCAATGCCATCCAAGGCCATTGCATTGCTAGCCTCCTCAACAGTCCTCATTTCCACAAAAGCAAACTTCTTCTCATGGTTTATATATACATTGACAACAGCATCACCTATACCACCTGTAGTTCCACCAATAGCAGACATAACATGGTTAAAAAATGCTGCAATTGACTGCTCATTAGCAGCAGGAGGAAGACCACCAACATAGACACGGCGTGCATGACGAGTTGCCTGTTGAGTCACTGTCTGGGCAACAAAAGGAAGACCAGCATGAGAGCAGTCGGAGAAGCAACACCAGGCATGAGAGAAGTTAGAGAAGCAAGACCAGGCATGAGAGCAGTCGGAGAAGCAACACCAGGCATGAGAGCAGTCTGAGCAGATACAGGTGGAGGCATGTCAAAGCCGCTGACACGTTTGCTCTTCGACCTTGAACGCGAACGAGATCTTGATCTACGATTAGATCTAGCTTCTCTTTCTCCATCGTAATCCCTATGCTTATCATGATCTCGGCCGCGGCGACGTTCATAATCATCATCATCTCGGTCATGATGACGTCGCCTCCTCTCACTCCTTTCTCTGTCCTTGTGGTCCCTGTAGCGACGATCATGATCTCTGTCCCTTTCTCGGTCCCGATCATTCTCTCGATGCCTATGTCGCTCTCGATCTCTCTCTACATCTGTTTCCTTCTTCCTTTCCTTGTCTCTGCTCTTTGAGGACCCTCTTTCATAATCACGTGAATCAATCTGGGATCTAGAATCAACTGCGTCGAAACTGCTGCTCTCCTGATGAAGAGGAGAAGTGGCTCTGTATTCTTCAGCATATCGGTCCTTGTTGCCTTTGTTTCTTCTTTCATATTCTGGCATATTCAACAGTTTCTTTATCTCTCTATCCTATTCTCTCTGAAAAGATCAGGCTGTTCCTGCACTTTCTTGCCTCCCTACGATTACCTTAGCTTCTTAGAATCTCCTCAAGTAGATGATTTTGCCAAAGAAAGTGGGAAGTCCAAATTTAGCCAAAAAACTGAGTATTTAACAATGTTAGATGAACTCTTTATAAGAATACCAATAAACTGAAATATACAATAATAATAAACATTCTAAATTTGTTTGTCAACAATGAAAAATAGAAATACCTACCGAAGACCTACTAGATTAACAGAATCAAGATAAAGGATCCAAAAATCAAATTATAGGATATGCTATGGTGCACAAACACTGTCTAATTGGAGATATATCATAAATAATGTTCCAAAAGGAAATTGTCAGAATATCAAAATCTACCCTCACCACAAATCCAAGTTTTGCGACAGGGATGTTAAGATAGTTCTCAGGGTTCACGGCTATAATTTAATATTATAACATAAATCTGATTCAAAAAACTTTTTCTTGGGAACAAGATTGAAAAAACATTCAATGCAGTATATTATTAAAATATAGACACATGATTGGATAAAGGAAAAAAAGCAGACCAATTTATGATTAAAAGATAAAATAAGGAACTAATTTTAATGAAATAGAAACAATGAATCTTAGCGGTGCCATCAAATAGACCTTTTAAGTGTCTTGGTCAATCTTCAAGCAAGTTACATACATTGAATAGATTGCTGAAAAATCTGCAAATTGTTTCACCACATTTGCACATAAATTCCATTCACCCTTTTTCTTAATCCCAACCTTTAAATACCCAAACTTTTCCCTGAGTTTGCAAAATCACTAACAATTGTTACCCATGCAATACCCATGTGATTAGCAACATGACCTTTATAAAAGATGATCTCACCTCCATTTATGATCCATTAGATAAACTTGTCCTCCTCGTCTACCTCCAATTTCTTCAACCCTAAAAATTGAATCAACAACCAAATTCACAATCCCCTGATTCCTAAGCCCAAACTCTAACTCTCTATCCAAATTCCAATTCCCTAATCCCTCCAATCATAAGCTATTATTGGAAAAAGGAAAAAAATGCCAAATTTCCAGCAGAGAAGTTCAACAATTGTCCCCGTAGTTAACACCGTCTGCTAGGAAAATACCCAACAAGAATCAGCCATTAAATTGCCAAAAAAATAAAAACAGTTGTTAAAACGACGAGATATTAGGGTTCTTTCCCCCCAATTTTTTTTGCAAGTTAGCCATAAGTATTTCAGAGAGTTTTTGTGACCAAAAATAGCATATGAAATTCTTCCAATTGACTATCAATCGTCCCTAAATATGATGAAAATACCAAAAAAATCTCATTAGAATTTCACTCTCGATGCTTGATTCCTCGAACAAATTGACTTTAAACCAATCTGAAACTATAGAACAACCTTAGTAATATATATACACAAAATCTTTTTGGACAATACATCCTCACCAAAGAACCTAGTTAAATTTTCCATGCATCTAAATTTTGAACCACAGTAACCTACAAAAAAGAATAGACAAAAGAAAGTAAAAGAGCCGTAATCAAAATCGAATTCCATGATATCAATAAGCAAAGCAGCAAATATTAGGGTTTAATTCATTGTTGAGAACAAAGGCTGAAGATCAAAGAAGAGAGGAAGAGATGCATACCTCTTGCGGCCCAAAATCTAGGGTTTTCTTCGCTGTTGTCGGTTTCAAGAGGAAAAGGGGGCCACCGGTGGATTTATTTAGAGGGGAGTTATGCGAAGGGATCCGATAAGAAGAGAGAGGATCCGAATTCTAATCGGATCCAGAGACCAAGTCCAACACGGCGGCGAATTCTGTGCACGCCGGAAGATTTCGGATCGGGTCTTGTTTAACCGCAAGCGACTCAAAATAGCTTCGGATCTACCTTTTAGACCCAAAGATACATGCACTCAAAGTGGATCGGGATTGGGTCTGCTCTTCTTCCGGACGGGTTCGAGTCGGGTCCATTACCATCAATAATTTTGAGCACTAAATCGGCGTGACGAAGAACCGAACCGTGTCGAATCGATCGGTTCAGCGCAGTTTGAGAAGGAGTTCGGTTCGGTTCTCAAAATTTTGATTTTCATTAGACCGAACCAAGCTCACTCTCTCTCCCCGCTCAATCTCTCTTCCAGTGTTCCTCTCTCTCGGAAACTCTCTCTCCCCCTCTTAATCTCTCTTCCTCTCTCAGAAGCAGCAGCTGCGACGACGGGCAGTAGCAAGCAACAGTGGTGACAGCGGTGGCTGCAGAAGCGGCGACAGCAGCGGCGGCCACTGCTCGGGGACAATGATGAGCTCGCAACCATGCCTCAACCTAAAAATTTCAATTAAAAATCGAACCGAAAATATCGGTTCAGTTTCAGTGCGGTGCAGTTTTGAATTTTTGGACAAAAATCGCACCGCACCGTACCGTGCTCATCTCTAACTAAATCCATATTTAAAACTAAATTTTGATCACCTCTTCTACAATTATTTGATTTTTTTAATAGATCGGCCTAACTTAAGCATCAGGCGACCAGATCCTACTTTCTTTAATCGATTCTTGTTTTGTAAGTTTAGGATTCGAAGAGTAATATAAAAGACCAGGCCAGCTTGATCCCTCTGTTAGATCTAAATTTATTCCATACAAGATCTACATATACTGTAAGCCTCTTTATCATGATCAAAGGGAAGGAGGGTTTTAGGCATACCTGATTCCATCACGAAGAGGATGCCGAAAGTTGCACGATCTCGAGGACGCCGGGTTGAGGGAGAGGATTCTTCTCTCCAGCCACCAAGTTCTCTTCTTTATCCTTGAAGGAGATGAGAGGCCTCCAAGAGAGAGATGATTATTCTTGTTGGTGGAGAGGGAACCCTACTCATGATATATATAGCATCAAGAAACCCTAGTTCAACTCATCATAGATCTAGGCCCTTGATTTATAACACGAGTTCCACACGTGTGATGAGTCCCACATTCTAATTTAAATACACTCATGGCTAAGTGTAATTGAAACGTGTCTAGACCCAAACCATTTAGGTTTGATCAATTCTTTATTGGGTCAAACAACATAGGTTAAGTGGGCGGGTGCAAATATCCAATTGACTTGATTAGGCCCAAAATAAATTAGACTTTAAAACATAAAAAAGTCTAACAATCTCCCACTTGGGCCAAGCAAGTCATACTGAATAGATATTATGCATAACTTTATGACGTCAAAACTTTAACCGCCAACAAACCACGTTTCAAAACAATCTGGTCCATTAAGTGTCCTGCCACCGAACATGGCGATCGTTACCTTCTGTATAATCGAGGTAGGACCTTCCACATCACAAGTTTCAGAACCCCTAACGACATAGATCAAATGTGGACGTGTGGCATGGAAATGTCCTCTGATCAAATAAGGTACAATTCCAACTGGTTTCCACTTTATGACTCCAACGAGTCTAACCTTATGACTCCAACGAGTCTCACTTTATGACTCCAACGAGTCTAACTGCTAATTCAACAAACTCAAATGCGCAAAAGTAAACTTTAAGAAAAGCAGTTATAAATTTATTTATCAGAATCAACAAATATCCATAAAGTGCACTTAAAAATAATGTCTGTTACATAAAATTATCCACTCCCACAAAATCAGGATATCATAATGACTAGTCATCCCCATATGAGCAATATACTCTAAGAATACTTTAGGTGAAAGTCCTTTAATGAGTGGATCTGTAATGTTAAGAATAGTGTCATCACTATCAACAGACAAAATATGATTCCGAACTTTATCATTGATGACAAGAAACTTGATGTCGATATGCTTCGACTTTACTGAACTCTTGTCATTATTGCAGTAGAGCTTTATAGCTCTTATTGTCACAGTGTAGCTGTAATGGCCTCTCGACTAAATCCACCATCTTCCTACAATAAGGAAAATGTAACATGAAGTGGACTTCCTATTGTCGATACATACAGCATAATCTGAATCTGTGTATCCGATCAGCTGCAACAGATCAGATTTCATGTAGTCTTATATTGATATCGCATTACCTTCTTGACAGTCTTCCAGTGATTAATCCCATGATTGATCAAGTTTCTGTCAAGTTTCTCAATGGTATATGCTATGTCTGGATGGGTACAAACTTAAGCACATATCAGACATCCAACCGCCAATGCATATGGAATGTCTTTTATTTGCTCTTTCCTTAGATCGTTCTTGGGACATTAGAGTAAACTTAACTTATCTTCCTTAGAGCAATTCTTCATGCCATATCTATCTAGCACCTTATCGATATAGGCCTTTTGTGATAAACCTAATATTCCACGTGTCCTGTCACGTTGAATCTGGATGCCTATCACAAAAGAAGCTTTTCCAAGATCTTTCATCTCAAAGTTCTTTGAGAGAAGACTCTTAGTGTCAAGTAAAAGAACCATATCGTCACTTACTAGTAGAATGTCATCCACATATAGCACAAGAAATATAAGTCTACTCTCTTTAAATTTATGGTGAATACATTGATCAACTATATTTTCCTTAAAACCAAAATTGGATATTACTTGATCAAATTTCAAATACCATTGACGGGATGCTTGCTTTAAACCATAAATGAATTTCTTTATTTGCAAACCAAATATTATGAAACCTTCACTTTAAAAAACTTTCTGGTTGCACCATACAGATTTCCTTCTCAATGCTACCATTAAGAAAGGCAATCTTAACATTCATTTGGTATAACTTCAGGTCAAAGTGAACCACCAGTGTCATAATAATCTTAAAAGAATGCTTCATGAAAACTAGGGAGAAAGTCTCCTTATAATCAATGCCCTTTCTTTGAGTGAATCCCTTTGTGACAAGATGTGCCTTATACCTTTTGACATTACCTTTCGAATCCCGCTTGGTTTTGAATACTCATTTACAACCAATCGGTTTCTTTCCTTCAGGCAACTCTACTAAATCCCAAACATCATTGTCCTTTATGGATTTTAACTCATCTTTCATGGCATTTGACCACTTACTGGAGTGAATGTTGAGTTTGGCCTCATTTAAGGATGCGGGTCATCCTCTAGCCTTATGTCAAACTCATGCTATTGGAGATAAACTATATATAGTCATTTGCAATGACTGATCTCCTCTCTCTAGTTGATCTCCTAGGCACTTGTGGTTGAGAATTTTCAGTTTCTACCTCACTAGCATGATCTACTTCAGGATGAACTGTATATGTATCTTGTAAGGATGCAACTGTATTTTCATCTTGAAGTGGAACAACTACTTTATCATTTGGAACAATTGTCATGGGTATAACAATATGTTCTTTCTTAAATATGAAATCCTTATGTAGTTGACTCCCACTGTTCTGAATATCCTCAAAAAATTTTAGCAATCCGTCTTTATGTTCTTAGTGGAGGGACATTAAAACTTAAAGCCTTTATACCTCTCAGAATACCTTACGAATAAACAGCTAATTGTCCTTGAGTCCAACTTCGTCTCATATGGTATATATGGCTGAGCTTCCGCTGGACAACCCCAAACATGTAGATGCCTAATACTGAGAAATTTCCCAGTCCATAACTCATACGGGGTTTTAATTATTATTTTGTTAGGTATTCTATTAAGGAGGTGACAACCATCTTTAAGGCTTCACTATATAATGATTTTGGTAGAATAGTGTGAGCTATCATACTCCCAACCATGTCCTTTAGTGTGTGATTTTATCTCTCAGCAATACCATTTTGACGAGGTGTCCCTGATATGATGTACTAAGCGACAATACCACTCTTTTAGAAATTGACAAATGATTCTGGACATTTACCTGATTCGCCATATCTGTCATAGTGCTCACCACCATGATCAGATTTAACGGCTTTAAACATGTCCAATGATTGGGATTTCTCATAGAATAAGTATAGGTACCCATAACTAGAGTAATTGTCTGTAAAAGTGATGAAATATTCATGACCATTCCAAGAAGCTGTAGGGAATGAACCACAAATGTCTATATATACACCAAATTTAAGACATCCTGAACTCTGTTTAGTACCTAACTTCCTAATGTTTCTTTAATTAATTTTCGCTTAGTGCCTTAGCTATTCACATATAGAGATTCAGTATATAAAGCATGAAGTTTTAATTTATATAGCTATCAATCAGAATTCTAGTACCAACAACTTTAGATTTGAAAAGTAGACTAAGCATTTCATTATCAAGAGTGACAGTAAAACCAGATCTGTCTAATAAATGAAATAGAAATATGATTCCGTCTAAAAGGACGGTACATATAAAGTCTCATCCAAATCTAAAACAAAAAACCAGAATCTAATTTAAGCCTACAAACTCCAACAACTTTAATTGCAACTTTATTTCCATCACCCATGTATATGTATCGCTCAGTTGGGCTGGGCCTCCTTTGGGTTTGGAAGTTCCGCATTGAATCGCTTATGTGAATTATCTATTCACAATTTATAAAGTGGCACTAAAACTAAATTAATCTCAGAATAAACATAAATATGAGATATACCCGCTAAATAGCCATTTCTGATACTTTATGCAATCCTACTTGAAGTGGCTTACTTTCTTACAGAAGAAGTATGCAATGACCTTAGGCTACTTTTTTCTGCACTTTTGTCACTTAGGATCAGCCACTATAGTGGTGTTTATGTTCCTCCCTTTAGTTTCACTCTTTTTCCTTTTCTTATTAGTGGTGTTACCCTGAAATGCTAAGCGAGCACTTTCAGTCTTTTCTTGTTTCAACCTTTCTTCTTCCTGAACACAGTGACTAATGAGCTCAGTGAGACTCCACTTTTTCCTTTGAGCATTATAATTAATCTTAAAAGGGTTATACTGTGGAGGAAGAGAAATCAAAATGAAGTGCACTAGAATCTCTTCGGAGAGTTCCAATTTCAGTGCCTTTAGTTTTGAAACAAGATTAGACATTTCCATAATGTACTCCTTTATGTTTCCTTTACCATTGTAGCGCATATTTACTAGCTTGCTAAAATGCGTACTAGCCTCAACTTTATCCGATTTAGTAAATCGGTCTGCTACTTCAGTTAGAAAACTCTTAGCACTAACCCTATCAGGCATAGTACCTCTAATAGTCATAGGAATAGTGTGCTTTATAACCATTAGACACATTTTGTAAGATCTCTCCCACTTACCACAATTGAGCTTTTCTTTACTGAACTTTTATTAGTGATAGTAGAGATCCACAATCTTTAAGGTGTACTTTAGGTGCATGAATTCAAGAACGATCATTTACGTGGTCTTACCACTTCTTAAAGTTTGTACCATTCAATTTATACTACATAAGTGTACAATTTCTCATCAGTTTAACATAAACATTGCATTTAATAAAATTCTACTACAATAGCCATAAAAATTGAATTTTAGAAAATGCAACCAGTTTAACCGATAGAGCTGCCGGTTAAACTTTCAGAACAAGTTGTGTCTCTATATGCCAACACTGTACTGGCCCAATATAGATATCCTAAAGTCTAGGTCCTATGTAAGAGAACAGCCTTCCTTTGGGCCGACTGTCACTTTATAGGATTGGTCCTAAAGTTTAAGTAATCTATATTGGCCATATAATATATGTAATGACCCGGCCATAATGACAACCTTCCTTTGGGCCGATTGCCACACGCATGGGCCACACAAATTTATGCATCTGGATTCTTGTTCCGCCATCGGACTAATTGATGAGGGTAATGCAATATGGGCCAATAGTGTGACAACCTTCCTTTGGGCCGATTACCACACATCAAGGTTCTCCCACTTGCATTACCCACATCAAGTATCCGAAGCCGTACATAATTCGGCCAAACAATAGTCTTCCTTTGGGCCGGCTATTGTCCGCATGAACTACATACGCAATTAAATAAGCTCTTTTATAAATTCTTTAACTTGAACATGTATATATTTTTTATCTGTGTGTTATTAACTGTAGTAAACATCAATATTCATTATGCTAGGCAATATAAGCAATAATATAAATATTGATGAAGCGGAAGCATGTAAGGGTACACATAACCATGATAAACAAACACTTCAATGCCTTCTTTTTGTCAACTAACTACTGTTTTGTCATGTCTAATGCCTGTAATACTGTAGTGCTCGTCAAGAGCTTCGAAACGGCTGTTTACATGCCCAAAACAGAGGTCGTATGAGCCCGTAACGGCTAATTGAAGTTTCTAATGGCAAAACGGGTCTGCAGTGCTTATCGGGTCTGAATCAGACCCGACCCGCAATGGTTAAGTTATTGGTTTCCTTCTTATTGGGCCGGGTTTAAATAAACTGAATAAAAAACCCAATTAGCTTTATGTGAGATTGATTGGGATTAGGTTTCTTTATTTGAGTAGAATTCTATCCCAAAATATCCTTAATAGACTAGAATTATATCTCAATCATAATACCCAAATCAATCTCAACAATCCCAATTGAAATTTAATATGAGATTAATTAGGAGTAAGTTTCCTTATTAGAGTAAAATTCAATCTCTAAATTTTTAATCTTAATTAATCTCATAATCTCAAATTAAGGAAACCCTAAATAACTAATCTCCTTTTTTTTTTTTTTTTTTTTTTTTTCATTGCATGCAGGCGCTTGAGCGCCTGCATGAAAATAGGCCACGATTTTTTTTTTTTTTATGAATTAAAAATAATAATAACACACAGATATAAATCATAAAAAATATATACATGAATTTAATTTAATCATCTCTAATTTAATTCAATTACTTGAGACACAAAAGATAATCTTTATTGAATTAAATACAGAGATTCATAATTTTCATAAATCGAGATCAAAAATTATTACTTTATATCCCGATGATCTGATAAAGAGGAGGCTCTGATACCAATTGTTAGATCTAAATTTATTCCATACAAGATCTACATATACTGTAAGCCTCTTTATCATGATCAAAGGGAAGGAGGGTTTTAGGCATACCTGATTCCATCACGAAGAGGATGCCGAAAGTTGCACGATCTCGAGGACGCCGGGTTGAGGGAGAGGATTCTTCTCTCCAGCCACCAAGTTCTCTTCTTTATCCTTGAAGGAGATGAGAGGCCTCCAAGAGAGAGATGATTATTCTTGTTGGTGGAGAGGGAACCCTACTCATGATATATATAGCATCAAGAAACCCTAGTTCAACTCATCATAGATCTAGGCCCTTGATTTATAACACGAGTTCCACACGTGTGATGAGTCCCACATTCTAATTTAAATACACTCATGGCTAAGTGTAATTGAAACGTGTCTAGACCCAAACCATTTAGGTTTGATCAATTCTTTATTGGGTCAAACAACATAGGTTAAGTGGGCGGGTGCAAATATCCAATTGACTTGATTAGGCCCAAAATAAATTAGACTTTAAAACATAAAAAGTCTAACACCCTCTTCAAATTAGCTTAGTCCATTTTAGTTCTGCAAACATGTTAAAACGTAACCCATGGTGGATACGCATTTAGGATTTAGAGGAAATGGGATATTTCTCTTGACTGTCAACTCCTCTATTTTATTTATTGTCCTGAGATTTTAAGTGTTTGGGCAGACATCCTTCTGATTCTACATGTGTTTGAGTTTGCGTCTCGTATCAAATTTTGCGTTAAATGTGGGCTTTATGTCAAATGAGTCTTTTAGGCTGAAATTATTTAATAGTATCTATATATTCTCTTATAGGTTGATGGGAAGTGGCTTTGGAGAGAGGTGAATCAATCGGATGAGAGTGAGAGAGTGAGATGAGAGATAGAATTAATTCTCTTGTACTTTACGTTTGATCTCATTTCTCATAGTGAATTTTATATTAATGCCCCGCGGAGTAAGCCGAAGTTGGGTGGCCGGACAATATAACTCTAATGTTCTTCTTGTGTTTGTTATTTTTTCATCTTGTGTGTCATTGAGGTTATCGATCTCAGGCATATTAAGATCGTCGGTGAGATTCTTAATCTCTAACAACAGTGGTATTAGAGCCGATGGTATTTGGTCGGATTTCGAGTACTCAAAATGGCAGAGGTGATGTCAAGTCGACAGCAGTGATCGGCGGACGCATCAAGGTGAAAAAAAGATAAAAAGGAAAAATTCAGATCTATCGCAGGAGCTAGAACAATGACTTTCAGAGTACATCGATTAAGGTGGAACTGTGAAAGACTCGTCTCAAAGTAATAGCATGCAACGCATCATGCAAGTCACCCCTCACGGTGGCAGTCAGAGGCTCGCTGATGGCAGCGGCGACAGGCTAATGGAGAGGCTGCAGGTGGTGCTCGTTGGCGGTGCTCGCAGGTGGTGAGGGAGGTGGCATGCAGTTGCTGTCGCCAAGGCGAGCGAGGCGCGCTTGCTTGCTGAGTCGCATGAAGAGAGAGGGTGGTGGTCGGTTCGGGTGTTGAGATGGAACACGGAACATAAACACCAAGGATGATTTGTGATTCACGTGTGGAGTGCTCAAATGTGGGGAAGGTGGTGGTGTTGTGGTGGATTTGCTGTGGGCTCCAACTGCAAACAGCACATGATTGGCTGAAAATAGGAAAGGGTTTGAGTGCGATCAACGGCCGAGATTGATCAGAAGTGTGGATGGAGCAATCGGAGTCAAACCCTATGTTCTCAGCATTTCAAATACAGTGGTGGAAGCGGATTGGGCAGATTCCACTTTACAAAGCAGATTTGGAAGATCAGTGCAGAATCAACGGCGATCAAGAAGTCCGAGTGCAAGACGGGGTAGATCGAGAGGCCGATGGTGGATATTGATGGTAAGGATGAGGTACATTGTTATATCTCATGTTTTATTTGACGCATGTTTTTTCAGATATTGTGTGGCGCATTGTTGTACAGTTGACAAGTTGTCTCAGAAAGGTCATGATGTTTGGACAGAGATGGAGCGAGTGTGATGATCATGGGTACACAAATGTGGAGCATAGTGTGGTGTTCATGCGTGTTCGGCGGTCCTGGTGTATTGACCGAGGTGGAGCGAGATACAGTGTTCATGATGATCCGCTATGGGATAGGTAAAGTAGTCAGAGTGCTCAAGTTGGAGACAACGATGATTGTACTGGTTTTCTCAGGAGATGGAGTGGCATTGTATGTACAGTGTCTGTCTGTGAAGAGGATGGCTAGAACAACAGAATATCTCCAGATTGTGTAGCTCACCGGATTCGAGCAAAGGTGAAAATTGTTGAGTTTATACCTCATATCTAGTTTTGCATCAAATGTGAGCTTTATGCCAAGTGCACCTTTGGGTTGAAATTATTTAGTAATGTGGGCTATTACTAAATAATATGTGGTGTTAGGATTTCCTTGTAGCACTATGTATAATCTCTCATAGGTTGGTAAAATGTGGCTTTAGGGAGATGTGAATTAATCAGATGAGAGTGAGAAAGTGAGGTTACAAAGAAATTTGGTTCTCTTGTACATTTGTATTTGATCTTCTTTCTCATAGTGAATTTCATATCTATGCTCCGTGGGGAGTAGGCCGAAGTTGGGCGGCCGAACTATATAAATCCGGCATTCTTATGTTTGTTATTCTTCATCTTGTGTGCTCGAGGATATCGATCTCATGACGTGTTGAGATCGTGGGTGGGGTTCTCAATCTCTAATAGTATGACCTTGGCGTAAGTTGAGCTTGGAACTGATTCCAACAAAATTTACATGAGGCCTCGGGACAGATATGGATCTTGGATAAAATGATGACTTGTTTAGATGAGTTGAACTTCATAGAATCTTCTGAAAAGCACATGATTTATGAGTCACCTAGCAGATCTAGGTATTATGGAGGTCACTCCAAAGTCACCAAAACGAAAGAAACATGACAATTAATTTACCAAAAGAAAGTCACATAATAATTATTATTATGAATTGGATGCCAACAACTACTCTCTAGTGGCTCATGCATTTGAAGTGAAACACTTGCATGCTTATAGTCTCTGGCACCGTGAAGAAACAGGGTAATCGCATGGGGTTCTTAACATAAATCAGTTGTAAAAATTGATAATTTGAAATATTATACAATTAAATCTAGCATTTTTATCTTTTCCTATCATTTTTTCGACACATCTGAAACACACTTGACATATGAGATATTAGAGGCAATTGAAATCAATACTGTCATGGAGCTAAATAAGTAGGTCTTGAATTGTTCTTCTTATCATGGTGAATATCATAATGAGATAGATGTGCACCAGCATTTTACCATTTCAACTTGAATGATATACCATCTTATAATCTAAGGAGAGAGGTGGCAAACTCAGATTTAAGAATAGTGTGATTTCTCCTTCCTTCAGAGGGTCTTGCTTTGTTCCGACGATGTTTGCTTTGTTCCCACGAAGTCTTTCATTGAGTTCTCGGCCTTACATTTATCTCGATCAATTGTTCCTGGGTTGACTTTACTTATTCACATGTCCATCCTTCCTTCTAATCGCATTTTTTTCTACTCATGTCCATTACTCTTTGCAATCAATTTGTCCTCGGATTCTGTTTCTGCTCGTATACATCATTCTTTACAATCAAGTTCTACACAGTGCCTTATCCAATAATGTCAAATCAAATCAGGAATAAACCTTCATTATCCAACTGTATGTTACCAAAAACAGAAGTATGTATATGAACTAATGTCAGCTAAAAAGAGTATGTAGACCGACCAATCTCTCCAAAACTAACTAATTTTATTATGGAACATAATTCTCAGAAGTATTGCCTTCAATTCTTTGTTCGACTTTTGAACTTCTCTCCGTATCACACTTCGCTTTATGGTTCATGCCCAAAATGTAATGTCAAGAATGTATAATACAATACATGTTCTGTATAATACAATACATGTTCTGACATATTATAATGATATCATTAAGATGAATGCATAGCAGTAAAATTGCATAAAAGTTACTTTTGATAAGAATAGTTTGTATTTCTAATAATGAAGCCTGTAAACAAACCTCAAAGAAGTACAACGCACATATAAACCAGAATCCAACTGCAGCATGCAACTCCTAATAAAAGAGCAACATGCGAAATACTGACAGTAAGCACCTTCTAAGCTGAAGCTTGTTCAATAAGCATATCCAAAGATATAAAACTCTTTGATTTTACTAAAAGTTTTAATCCTGCAACTAAAGAAAACGTGTAACTAACTTGGAAAATCCAAGCACAAGAGTCACCACTAAAGGACAAGGAAAAAAAAATTTAAAGCTAAAAAAAATTAACAAAAACATCCAGAAAACAAAACACTGACAGTTAAAAAAAGAGAGAAATTATGTAGTTCCTCTGTGAGAATAGAATTCTCACAGCTACAGGGGGAAATGCCGATAAAACTATACTTTGAGCCATGTCTCTGGCAAGTGTACAAGTCTCAGTTCTGTGATCTAAACTACCAATCTGAACCATCTGGGAACGGTTCCAATGCACTCTGCTTCCCATTAACATAAAATTCCACAACAGCTTTCATTCTGAAGAGCTTATCTGGATGATAATTCACATGAACGATAACAGGCATCAACTTCTTGAGCTGAGCATCTTTTCTCACTGTTTTAAAGAGAACTTTGCTGTTCATGAACTGATATATATCCATGGTTCTCTTGGAAGCATGGAGACCATCATATCCAGGGTGGGATGGATAAAAGAGTTCTTCATTGAAAACTGCTTGATCCCATGACTTTGGCTCGTGAGCCAGCCGGTCTGCTACCCGATCCAAAAGCTCAATTGATGCAATAGTTGGTCTTATATAGAAGAAACCAGAATTATAAACCCATATCCTCATTGTGTGAGCATATCTTGCCCAGCCCATTGAAGGCTCGTCGAACACATCATTATAACCATAAGCTGTCATGTTGTCGTGACCGTCGCTCATGGATTCTACATCAGAATCCCTATAAAGATGATCGAATGGATTCTGTAAATAGACAATGTCAACATCTGAGAGAAGAATGCTGTAACCAAGCTGCAAAAATTCTCTCAAGATGCGGAACTTCAGGCCAGAAACAGCATGGTTACCACCATTCCTTGCAATGTCATCAAATCCTTCATCAAGGCTTCTCCGATAAACGGGAACTTCATTCGAATTGCAGAACTTTTCTATGTCATCATCCAATGCTACGACCAGATAATTTGGTATTCCTACCCTTTTGATGTTATCAAACCACAGCTGCAACATTTCTTTCACATTGGAATTTGCTAGTGCAACTATAAGCTCTTTCCTAACAGCTACCTTCTCGAGGATCTTTGCTAATCTTGGGTTTACAGACTCATCAGGAATGACAGTTGGATTTGTTCTCAAACCCTTGACAGTACCAAAAGGCCCAGCTTTATGCTGCTCTCCCAAAACTAAGAATTGCTTTTGAGCCTGAACTTTCCCTTGTTCAGCTAGTTTGAGCTTCAGCATCAAATCCTTAACCTGCTTCTTCAATTCAGCATTCTTCTCTGACAGAGATGCTAATTCAGACTTCAACATGTTGGTTCTCTCACCTGAGTCACATGGAGCTGAAGTAACCTACAGTTTGACATCAGAAACAGAGCAACAATGTTACGTGAATAAATACAGATTGTTAGTGCAGATAAAAAAAGAAGATTGAACGCAAGGAAAAAAACAACAAGCCATGCATAAAACAAAAGGCAACTACACATCACTTGCAACAAATAAAATATGAACTATAAAAGACATAAACATCCAATTCCCCACTGCTGCCGAACATGATCCAACAAATGCCCTCACTCCCTCCTGACTCAATACATTCAAGCACATAAATCACTCTTTCAAGATGCCTTAGATGTTAACTTCCCACTTGCTATGGCTAATTATAAATTTTCATTGCTATAATGCTTCATTATCAATTTCCAAAACGCCAACCCCTCCAATGCACCAGCTAAAAAGAAAAAGGGAAAGGAAAAAAGAAAATTGGAACAAAGAACATGAAACCTAGAGTTCAGGAGCATTAGAAACAGAGAATAATTGTGATTATGTTAACATTTAGATTGTTACTTCAGATTCCAAAAAAAAGGGTGCGAAATATATGGTTGCGCGTGTGTGCGGTTGGGCAGATTACGGGGTACTAAATGAAATGCCATATTAGTTGCAACAGGAAAACAAAAAATTTGAAGGATAAAAAAACTCACATCCATTCCCCAAACTCCTAAATACAAGCAAACAAATGTCCTCGCTCATGGACTCAAAAGCACATTGATCAGTGCTCTTCATAAGATGGTCAATGTTTAATATTTATACTTTTGCTGCTATGGGTAAATGTAACATTTGTAACATTTTCAGTGCCACAAAGCTCCATGCAAATTTCAAATCAAACCCCTGCCCCTTTACCGACGAGTAGCATGTTTCTTTTCCTTTCATGGATGTGTAGCATATTGCTAACATTCATAGTGTTTGAAAGTACAATGTTGAACATTGTTTAAGAGTGGTTCATTAAATGTTACCAGATTCATGAAGCAGTTTGTTCATGGTACGGGGATGAGGACGGCACACTACTTTAAATGGTACGTGGTATGAAGGGGGTAGACTTAACCGGAAGGACGACTGGGGAGGTCGTACACTGGTACGTGTCAAGTAGAGTCATCTTGATAGTAATGCATGTATTATTTGAGAGCATGTGAACAATCAAGAGACAAAGATATACATGCGAAGACATTTAAGAATTAATTATTATAATAATAAAAACATTCAGCGATCAGTATTCCAATAATTACCGGTCTGATACTTAACTAAAAACATGATCACAATTGTATATTAAATTGTCAAATATCAAATTACAAACTTTAAAACAATAACGTAAGTCTAAAAAACCCGCTAATTAACTCTATTAAAAAAACAAAATACTCGAGCAAAATATATTGACTATCTGAAGAGTTCATTGACTCAATTAGTCATTATTGCTTTTCTTTTATTTCTTGGGTCGCTAGTTTCGGTAATCCAGATAGGAATGCACCCCAAATTAGAACACACAAATGGTATGGAAATTCAAGGGGGCTGGAGTGAAATTGGCAACACTAGGTTCATCGAATATTCTTCTTTCTTTATTTGTGTATTAAAAAATATGCATTATGTTTAATGTGGTTTAATTTTGTGGCTTCATTTAGTTAATGGCCTTATGATCATTAGGTTATTTACTTAGTTTTTGTCTCATATTGAATTTAATTTAGTAACTAAGAAGCATGTACATGAATACATGACATGGTAATTTTCTAAAAAATAAGGACACTCAGACACAACAACATGACACTAGAATACACACACATAATAATAAAAAGAGTGCATATATACATACATGATTAACATGTTTTGCATCCAAAAGTGCAGGCACGATTTCTAACAATATAAATTATATGTCTGATAAAATTTCAACTATCATAAATTCTTATGACTTTGCAAAAGAAGATGGGCCATGGTTCTTCAACTCTTTAACAAAACTCAATGTATCTCACTTCTTATATTGAAGCATATTAAACTGATGTAATACAGGTCGCAATCACCTTCAATTCAAAGAAAGAGAAAAACTAGGGTTTTGAGAAAAGAGAAAATAGGATAAAAGAACCAGATAAATTAGGCTTCACACCCCTTGCACCACGGGCTTCACACCACTTATGCCACGAGCTTCACACCCAAAACTCAAGAGCACACTCGAGAATTTTTAACTAAAAAAGTTTACATTTAATCATTATCTCCTCAATAAAAGAAGCTTGATGCCTATTAACAGGCTTTTACAAAAGAACTTTCTAGAAGATAACTGATGTGATACAAAACACCCACATAAAAGAAACATAATCAGGTAAAATGAATTACAATTGAAAAATGATCAAGTGATATAAAGACAGCACGTGATGTCCCCATCATTTCCCCCAGGGTGGGAGGAACTCAATCCTGTCGAGTGAAGGCATCCCTCCTTAAGCATCTCAATCGGGTCATGATGGTGGTCGTGGCAGCAGCACTGGCGTCGAGACCATGGTGGTGGAGATGGAAGTGGTCTTCAGTCATACTAACAGTCTTAGGAGGAACGTGGACATCCTCAATAACCTACGAGTCGTCAACATCATCACTAAGCACAGTTCTAACATGTTACTCTCCGAGGAACACTGATAATCATAATATCCATATCCCTTACACTTAGAACACCGGGTCTTGACATTAGCTAGCGTTTTGAAAGTAAACTAATTTTAATGCAACATCAAATGTCTCTTAAACAGTGTCTAAATTATAGGATCCAGTAATCATAGCACGCCTTATTTTAGGATGTAAACCCAAACAAAAAAAACCTAGTTATAGTCTCAGAATATTGCTCTCACATCACTACGATGGGTTAGATCCTTAAATATGACTATGTAATCCTGAACAGATATATAACTCTGACAGAGGTTGTGTAGCTGATCTAAGAGGTGGTCCATATAATCTTGACTAGTCATGATGGCTTAAATGAAAAATCTAACAATCAAGCATATGCAGCGGAGTATCCTACACTCAAGTAAACTAAATGCATGCACTAAGTGAAATAAAAATATCCAAAATTTTAAATGCAAAGAAAATACACTTCTAAAATGATGAAAAGTGACATTGATGCAACCACTAGATGGAAGCAAATAGCATTTTAACCAACAAATTAACGCAATCCAAATAGTAGTTGTAAGTACTTTAGTGTTGGCCCAAAGGCCATTATCCCAGTTATTTTGATGATAACAAAACATATTTAGTTATGTATTTAATATTTTTGTTTAAAAGGATTTCAGGTTCAAGAACAGGTTTTTGACGGCTCCGCTAAAAGACTCACAAGTTTGGACGCCGCAAAAATGAAGATTCCTAAGCTATGCACAACTAGAATGCTTCGGGATCAAGATGATGATGTGAAGATCAAGACAAGATCAAGAAGACAAAGAAAACAAGATTTGTATTTTAATTTTTATTTTAGATATTTTGTCAAAGCTAAATATTAGAAGTAGAGCTATGGGATTATCACACACACACACCTCTTAGTTAGGTTCATGGCTTCAAAAAGATTTTCAATTTCCATTTCTAACTTAGTTTTTAAAGTGAACATGTTTGGAAATAAGTTTTTTAGAAAACAATAGTTTTTGGAAAAACATTTTTATGGAAAAACAAGTTTTTATCAAAAGGATTTTTATCAAACTATTTTAACATGATAGAAGTATGACATATGCTCATACTCTATGTTTTTACAAGTTCCAAAATTTTACCCAAGACCTAAAACCAAAACCCCAAATTTCTGGTTCTGGAAGTTCTGATTTTTCAGAACTTACAGTGGCCGGTCGACCGACCCGGTCGACCGATGTGCACAAACTGTGCACGTCTACATCAGTCGACCGACCCGGTCGACCGAGGTAAAATTGCGTTCACAGGATTTTTCGGTCGACCGACCCGGTCGACCGGCTGCCCCAACGGTCAGATTTTTGACCGTTGGCGGTCGACCGACCCGGTCGACCGGGCTCTGTCAAAAGTTCTGACAGATCCAACAGCTATTTTTTCTGGCTGATTCTCTTTTGGGATTTGATTCCAACGGATTTCTTAGGATGTTTTTGACCCCTATAAATAGGAGGTCACTTCAGTTGATATGACTAACAATTTTTAGAGCCATCAAGAATATTTTTACAAGAGATTTCTAAAGATTTCCAAGCTCTTCCTTTTAGACAAGATTTTCTCTCAAAAGCCAAAATTCCAATCACCCATCTTGAAGCCTACATCTCTACTTCTCTCTAGCTTAGCACTACACAATCCCATATATCTACATCTACATATTTGGTTCTAGGATTGTGCTTAGTGAGCTTTTGTAAAGTGATCAAGTGTTGATCACTCTTTTCTTACTTGAGTGAAGTTGTAGAGGCATCGGCCTTAAGGCGAGCTAGTGTGCTCAAGGTGGTGTTGCGGCATCACGAAGAGACGGACAAGTGTGTCCTTGTATTGTTGATCCAGTGGGATCCTCAATAGTGAAAATCCTTCAAGTGTGAAGGCGGGGACGTAGAGCGTGGCTCGAACCTCGGAAACAACTCCTTGTGTTTGCGTTTGATCAAATCTCTCTAAACTCTATCTCTTTATTACTTGCACTTTTATATTGTCTATTACTTGCAAGAATTTGTGTATTGTGTTAATTGTTAAGTTAATTTTTAAATTCCGCATTATTGCCATAATTCATATAGCCATCACCTATTCACCCCCCCTCTAGGTGATTTCAATTGGTATCAGAGCCTAACCCTACAACTTAGGTCTAACCACCTTAGGGAGATCCATATTTGGCTATATACATTTGTGTTGCATTTACATTTGCTTGTGCATTCATGGCATCCATGGACTTTTCTAGCATTAAATCCCCACCCAAGTTTGATGGTTTAAACTTCCCCATTTGGAAGGTGAAAATGAATCTCTTCCTTAAATTCCTAGGAGTTAGGGTAGCTAGGGCTATAACCAAAGATTTTATTGAACCCACTAGTGATGAGAGCACATGGTCCGAGGATACTTCCAAAGACTATGAGGCTAATGCTAGGGCACAATATGCATTGACCCAAGCATTAAATGAGGATGACCTTGCACGCATAATTAATTGTAAATCCGCATTTGAGGTTTGGAACATACTCATTGTAACTCATGAGGGAACGTCTCAAGTCAAGAGAGCCAAAGTTGACTTGCTACGTTCTCAATATGAGAATTTCTATATGTTTGATAATGAGAGCATTGATGACATGCTCACCAGTTTTACAAAAATAACTAATGCTCTTTCTTCCTTAGGCGACAAGATTGATAATGATCAAAAGATAAGGAAAGTGATTAGAGCTCTTCCCAAAGCATGGGAAGTCAAGGCGACCACACTCAAGGAGCTCAACGACAAAGAGGAGATGGACTTCTCCGGCTTCATCGGAAATCTCAAGACGCATGAGATGGAGATGAAAGTTAGAGAAGAGAGGGAGGCACCAAAGAAGAAGACAATTGCCTTCAAAGCCACTCCTACTACCATTGAGGAAGACGACTCATCCGAAGATTGCGATGAGGACTTCGCCATGCTCATCCGGAAGGTGGGCAAGATGTTTTACAAGAAGGGACGGCAAAGTAACTTCCGAAGGGGGAAGCCTCAAGGAAGGTACGAGAAGAAAAGAGAAGAACCCGGTCCTTGCTTCCATTGCAAGAAGATCGGTCACCTCATAGCCGATTGCCCCGCTCTACAAGCAACCACATCCAAGAATGGGCAAAGAAAGAAGAAAGCCTTGGCCGCTACATGGGATGACTCGGAGTCGGAATCCGAAGAGGAGCACGACGCCGCCAACATGTGTTTTATGGCACAAGGTGAGGATTCATCTAAGGTATGTCTAGAAACTTCCATTGATGATGATGATCTCACAATGGATGAACTTGCTCAATTTTTTGAAGAATTGCAACATAGGTATGAGATTTCACAATCTCATAATAAGAAATTGAAAAGGAAAATGATGCTTTGAAGAATAAACTTGAAATTTGTTTAAAAGAGAAAAATGAGTTATCTAGTTCTTTTGAAAAATTGAAAAATGATTTTGATAAGTATAAGGTAGCTAATAAAGGAAAAACCCCCATGATTTCTAGTGATAAAATGTTTTTGTTGAAATTCAAAAACGTGTTGATTCTTTATATAAAACTTTAAAGAAATGTGCATTTGATTTTAACAAGCTTGCATCTAAATTTCCTAAGGGAGTAGCTCAAGGGAAACATGTTCATCATAAACACTCTACACATAAACATGCACACACACATAACCATGCTTTTATGTACAATAGTGGTAGAATTTACATTTGCACACATTGTGGCCGCAAAGGCCATTTAGAAAAATTTTGCTATGCTAAGAATAATGTAAAGAATAAATTTGTTTGGGTTCGCCCCGGATCTAACCCAAAGGACCCACTAAGATTTGGGTACCAAAAGAGCCACCGAATTTAAATGATACAGGTATAGGTGGATCTACCCCCTCCAAGACTTAGGAGGAGGTGGTGCCCGGGTGGTTGATGCATCGGAGCTTAAAGAACAAATCGTGCATGCATCACTATCGTAGAGGCACCTATTTTGGAGATTGCCCTTCAATTGGTAACATCTCCATTTAAAAATTTTTGATTTTTAGTCATGTATACATATGTATAGAATTGATAGTTTGCTTTTGTACTCTATTGATATATGCTTGTATAGAACTACTTTTCTATCATGTTGTATATGTGCCTTGTGTTAACTTCTATATCTTTTGTTTCATGCCTTGTTTATTGTATGTCCACATGTATAGTTTATAATTTGTGATTATATAATTGTATACATATACACATTATTTTCATAAATAAAAATAAACATTTGTAAAATTTCCTATTTAAACAAACACCTTAAAGATGGCAATTGCGCACCTCAACTCATTCAAGAGGAATCAAGAGGATGAAGTTCAGAACCCGTCACTGGGTATTCGGCTTCAACATCTTTAAATCTTTGTTTAAATATGAAGATTAAATTAAAAAAGGGATTGCATGAATTTTGATGTTGCAATAACTTAATGAAGATTTAAAACCTGTTGGTGTATTCCTATATGTTTAAATATGTCATACCTATTTTGACTACAAATTACTTTAAAATTTTTTTTGGGCCAGTTGCTGATAACAGATTTCAGGCAAAGCCGGTCGACCGACCTATAAAGCCCCGGTCGACCGACTCTGCCTGAGAAGAAATTTTTATTTCTTTTCTGTTATCGGTCGACCGACTATATGTCCCGGTCGACCGATCTTGTCTGCAGAGCTCTCGGGATAAATCGGTCGACCGTGCCGGTCTACCGCTCTATATTTACAGAGCTCTCGGGTTGTTTCGGTCGACCGACCCGGTCGACCGATCGTCGTATTTTGCCCTATAACTGTCTTTTCTCTTCACTTTTTTCTTTCTCTCTCTCACTCAGCCGACGAACCCCTCCATCTCTCCTCCAAAAATTTTCTTTTTCTCTCCAATCACTCAACCGTTCCCAAATTAATTTAAAACCCATCTCAATTTCCTCATTCTACTTCCAGATCTTCGATTTCAGGTTCATCCAACCACCAGATTCGGAGAATTTTAAGATTTTCAGTCTAGGGTTTTGGATTCTCTCAGTTAAGGTAAAAATCCGATTTTTGACTCTAATTTTCATTTCTTACTTTGGAATCTATTATCTATTGTCATAAATCTAGGTTTCTAAGCATCTAGATCGTGCCTTAAACTTGATTACACCTAAAAATCCAATTTCATCATGCCACCTAAACGTTCCAGATCTGAGAAGGGAAAGGAAGTTGCACAACCTTCCTCCCAAGTTCCTAGACCCGTTAGGCTCTTCCTTAATGATCTTGTAGCTGATCGATACTCCCATTTCTCCACTAGGAATATCAACTCAGGGAGGTTTGTAGTAATTCAAGATTTTGAACACTTGGATATTCCACACATCCTGCAGTCCAACAATTTAGTGGAATTTTTGACCATCAAGGAACAAGTTTACACCTCCCTTGTTCCTTACTTTTATGCTAATTTTGAATTCGATGGTAATCGGATCACATCTAGGGTTTTAGGTAGAGATATCGACCTCTCTATCGGTCGATTTGCTAGGATTCTGCATCTCTCCACTGGCGGAGCAGATGTGTACACCCATGATTTGCATGACTTTGAATTCCCGGACGGTGAGTCTGCGCTCACCGCCTCTACCTTGATCCACGGGGATGACAACCCCGTCTAGTAAGGAATGAGGTTGTGAGTAGGTACACTCTCACTGCTCAGGTCCTTGGTAAGATTATTTTCTTCAACATTGTCCCCAAGCATGGTGGGTATAGCCACGCTAGGGGTTGCGTACCTTTGATTATCTATTGCCTTCTTCGAGGCATTAAGGTAAATTTTTCTAGAGTCATAGCCTCTCACATGGCTTCTGATCAGATCCGTACTGCGGGTAGAAGCTTGCCCTACGGCATGCTTATTACCCATCTTCTTAGGGCTCTTGATTTTGATCTTTCTGCCGAAACTCCCTCCAATCCTTTGACCAACATCAACGGAGTTGTCCTGAAGATGATGGAAGCTCAGTTGCGTAGACACGCTCCTGTGCAACCACCTATTCCTCCTGTTGGTCCTGGCTCATCGTCTGCACCTGGATCCTCTTCCTCTTCAGCCCCAGTTTTTCCTCCTCAGTTTTTGGCTCTTGTCTCTTCGGAGGTCCGCTCTCAGATCGAGGCGCACCAGGCCTGGGTCGAGAAGCGCGACGCAGCTATTCGTGCGGAGTTGGATGCTCGTGCCATTCAGGATGTTGCTTTTCGGGCGGAGATCCGGAACAACATGTCATATTTTGCTGAGTCCATGAGATTCGTGGACGTTCAGTTTCAGGCTCTTTTCTCAAAATTTGACATGCTCGTTCCTGACCGGACTCCGATTGCTTGTCGACTACCAGCCACCGGTCCTCCATTTCCTCCCAGAGCTCGTTCGTCTGTTCCACCACCGCGCACCAGAGTCGATGGCATGGATCCAGAGGAGGTTGCTTCTTCCTCAGAGGAAGAAGATGGTAGTGACAAGAAGATGGCTGAGGGCTCATCTGAGCATGCCGGCGACGAGGAGGACGAGGATGCTGGAGATGATGATGATGCTGCTGAGTGACCTCCCCTTTTGATGATGTCAAAAAGGAGGAGAGTTATTTTGGGAGAGTTATTTTGAGAGATATACTTGTGTTTGGTTTGTGTTTGGATATTTTGTGATGTAGTACTTTATTTTGTGATGGACATGTAGTATTTGTTGTTTGGACATGTGGTATTTACTTTTATTTTGCTTTAGATATGTATTTTTATTATGTGTTGTGGACATGGACATGGTTGTGTATCTCTTATTTATGTCATGTATGAACTCATTTCCTTCATCTATTCTATGACATGAGTATTTGGTATTATTTGTTGGCATGGAAATATGGTGTTTACCATTTACATATGTTTTCCTATATATGCATGTGTTGAGGGGGAGCTTCATTTGAAGTCTCTACCCAAAATATTTTGTGATAACTACATATGTTTTGCCATCATCAAAAAGGGGGAGATTGTTGGCCCAAAGGCCATTATCCCAGTTATTTTGATGATAACAAAACATATTTAGTTATGTATTTAATATTTTTGTTTAAAAGGATTTCAGGTTCAAGAACAGGTTTTTGACGGCTCCGCTAAAAGACTCACAAGTTTGGACGCCGCAAAAATGAAGATTCCTAAGCTATGCACAACTAGAATGCTTCGGGATCAAGATGATGATGTGAAGATCAAGACAAGATCAAGAAGACAAAGAAAACAAGATTTGTATTTTTATTTTTATTTTAGATATTTTGTCAAAGCTAAATATTAGAAGTAGAGCTATGGGATTATCACACACACACCTCTTAGTTAGGTTCATGGCTTCAAAAGATTTTCAATTTCCATTTCTAACTTAGTTTTTAAAGTGAACGTGTTTGGAAATAAGTTTTTTAGAAAAACAATAGTTTTTGGAAAAACATTTTTATGGAAAAACAAGTTTTTATCAAAAGGATTTTTATCAAACTATTTTAACATGATAGAAGTATGACATATGCTCATACTCTATGTTTTTACAAGTTTCAAAATTTTACCCAAGACCTAAAACCAAAACCCAAATTTCTGGTTCTGGAAGTTCTGATTTTTCAGAACTTACAGTGCCGGTCGACCGACCCGGTCGACCGATGTGCACAAACTGTGCACGTCTACATCAGTCGACCGACCCGGTCGACCGAGGTAAAATTGCGTTCACAGGATTTTTCGGTCGACCGACCCGGTCGACCGGCTGCCCCAACGGTCAGATTTTTGACCGTTGGCGGTCGACCGACCCGGTCGACCGGGCTCTGTCAAAAGTTCTGACAGATCCAACAGCTATTTTTTCTGGCTGATTCTCTTTGGGATTTGATTCCAACGGATTTCTTAGGATGTTTTTGACCCCTATAAATAGGAGGTCACTTCAGTTGATATGACTAACAATTTTTAGAGCCATCAAGAATATTTTTACAAGAGATTTCTAAAGATTTCCAAGCTCTTCCTTTTAGACAAGATTTTCTCTCAAAAGCCAAAATTCCAATCACCCATCTTGAAGCCTACATCTCTACTTCTCTCTAGCTTAGCACTACACAATCCCATATATCTACATCTACATATTTGGTTCTAGGATTGTGCTTAGTGAGCTTTTGTAAAGTGATCAAGTGTTGATCACTCTTTTCTTACTTGAGTGAAGTTGTAGAGGCATCGGCCTCAAGGCGAGCTAGTGTGCTCAAGGTGGTGTTGCGGCATCACGAAGAGACGGACAAGTGTGTCCTTGTATTGTTGATCCAGTGGGATCCTCAATAGTGAAAATCCTTCAAGTGTGAAGGCGGGGACGTAGAGCGTGGCTCGAACCTCGGAAACAACTCCTTGTGTTTGCGTTTGATCAAATCTCTCTAAACTCTATCTCTTTATTACTTGCACTTTTATATTGTCTATTACTTGCAAGAATTTGTGTATTGTGTTAATTGTTAAGTTAATTTTTAAATTCCGCATTATTGCCATAATTCATATAGCCATCACCTATTCACCCCCCTCTAGGTGATTTCAATTGGTATCAGAGCCTAACCCTACAACTTAGGTCTAACCACCTTAGGGAGATCCATATTTGGCTATATACATTTGTGTTGCATTTACATTTGCTTGTGCATTCATGGCATCCATGGACTTTTCTAGCATTAAATCCCCACCCAAGTTTGATGGTTTAAACTTCCCCATTTGGAAGGTGAAAATGAATCTCTTCCTTAAATCCCTAGGAGTTAGGGTAGCTAGGGCTATAACCAAAGATTTTATTGAACCCACTAGTGATGAGAGCACATGGTCCGAGGATACTTCCAAAGACTATGAGGCTAATGCTAGGGCACAATATGCATTGACCCAAGCATTAAATGAGGATGACCTTGCACGCATAATTAATTGTAAATCCGCATTTGAGGTTTGGAACATACTCATTGTAACTCATGAGGGAACGTCTCAAGTCAAGAGAGCCAAAGTTGACTTGCTACGTTCTCAATATGAGAATTTCTATATGTTTGATAATGAGAGCATTGATGACATGCTCACCCGTTTTACAAAATAACTAATGCTCTTTCTTCCTTAGGCGACAAGATTGATAATGATCAAAAGATAAGGAAAGTGATTAGAGCTCTTCCCAAAGCATGGGAAGTCAAGGCGACCACACTCAAGGAGCTCAACGACAAAGAGGAGATGGACTTCTCCGGCTTCATCGGAAATCTCAAGACGCATGAGATGGAGATGAAAGTTAGAGAAGAGAGGGAGGCACCAAAGAAGAAGACAATTGCCTTCAAAGCCACTCCTACTACCATTGAGGAAGACGACTCATCCGAAGATTGCGATGAGGACTTCGCCATGCTCATCCGGAAGGTGGGCAAGATGTTTTACAAGAAGGGACGGCAAAGTAACTTCCGAAGGGGGAAGCCTCAAGGAAGGTACGAGAAGAAAAGAGAAGAACCCGGTCCTTACTTCCATTGCAAGAAGATCGGTCACCTCATAGCCGATTGCCCCGCTCTACAAGCAACCACATCCAAGAATGGGCAAAGAAAGAAGAAAGCCTTGGCCGCTACATGGGATGACTCGGAGTCGGAATCCGAAGAGGAGCACGACGCCGCCAACATGTGTTTTATGGCACAAGGTGAGGATTCATCTAAGGTATGTCTAGAAACTTCCATTGATGATGATGATCTCACAATGGATGAACTTGCTCAATTTTTTGAAGAATTGCAACATAGGTATGAGATTTCACAATCTCATAATAAGAAATTGAAAAAGGAAAATGATGCTTTGAAGAATAAACTTGAAATTTGTTTAAAAGAGAAAAATGAGTTATCTAGTTCTTTTGAAAAATTGAAAAATGATTTTGATAAGTATAAGGTAGCTAATAAAGGAAAAACCCCCATGATTTCTAGTGATAAAAATGTTTTTGTTGAAATTCAAAAACGTGTTGATTCTTTAGATAAAACTTTAAAGAAATGTGCATTTGATTTTAACAAGCTTGCATCTAAATTTCCTAAGGGAGTAGCTCAAGGGAAACATGTTCATCATAAACACTCTACACATAAACATGCACACACACATAACCATGCTTTTATGTACAATAGTGGTAGAATTTACATTTGCACACATTGTGGCCGCAAAGGCCATTTAGAAAAATTTTGCTATGCTAAGAATAATGTAAAGAATAAATTTGTTTGGGTTCGCCCCGGATCTAACCCCAAAGGACCCACTAAGATTTGGGTACCAAAAGAGCCACCGAATTTAAATGATACAGGTATAGGTGGATCTACCCCCTCCAAGACTTAGGAGGAGGTGGTGCCCGGGTGGTTGATGCATCGGAGCTTAAAGAACAAATCGTGCATGCATCACTATCGTAAAGGCACCTATTTTGGAGATTGCCCTTCAATTGGTAACATCTCCATTTAAAAATTTTTGATTTTTAGTCATGTATACATATGTATAGAATTGATAGTTTGCTTTTGTACTCTATTGATATATGCTTGTATAGAACTACTTTTCTATCATGTTGTATATGTGCCTTGTGTTAACTTCTATATCTTTTGTTTCATGCCTTGTTTATTGTATGTCCACATGTATAGTTTATAATTTGTGATTATATAATTGTATACATATACACATTATTTTCATAAATAAAAATAAACATTTGTAAAATTTCCTATTTAAACAAACACCTTAAAGATGGCAATTGCGCACCTCAACTCATTCAAGAGGAATCAAGAGGATGAAGTTCAGAACCCGTCACTGGGTATTCGGCTTCAACATCTTTAAAATCTTTGTTTAAATATGAAGATTAAAATTAAAAAGGGATTGCATGAATTTTGATGTTGCAATAACTTAATGAAGATTTAAAACCTGTTGGTGTATTCCTATATGTTTAAATATGTCATACCTATTTTGACTACAAATTACTTTAAAATTTTTTTTGGGCCAGTTGCTGATAACAGATTTCAGGCAAAGCCGGTCGACCGACCTATAAAGCCCCGGTCGACCGACTCTGCCTGAGAAGAAATTTTTATTTCTTTTCTGTTATCGGTCGACCGACTATATGTCCCGGTCGACCGATCTTGTCTGCAGAGCTCTCGGGATAAATCGGTCGACCGTGCCGGTCGACCGCTCTATATTTATAGAGCTCTCGGGTTGTTTCGGTCGACCGACCCGGTCGACCGATCGTCGTATTTTGCCCTATAACTGTCTTTTCTCTTCACTTTTTTCTTTCTCTCTCTCACTCAGCCGACGAACCCACTCCATCTCTCTCCAAAAATTTTCTTTTTCTCTCCAATCACTCAACCGTTCCCAAATTAATTTAAAACCCATCTCAATTTCCTCATTCTACTTCCAGATCTTCGATTTCAGGTTCATCCAACCACCAGATTCGGAGAATTTCAAGATTTTCAGTCTAGGGTTTTGGATTCTCTCAGTTAAGGTAAAAATCCGATTTTTGACTCTAATTTTCATTTCTTGCTTTGGAATCTATTATCTATTGTCATAAATCTAGGTTTCTAAGCATCTAGATCGTGCCTTAAACTTGATTACACCTAAAAATCCAATTTCATCATGCCACCTAAACGTTCCAGATCTGAGAAGGGAAAGGAAGTTGCACAACCTTCCTCCCAAGTTCCTAGACCCGTTAGGCTCTTCCTTAATGATCTTGTAGCTGATCGATACTCCCATTTCTCCACTAGGAATATCAACTCAGGGAGGTTTGTAGTAATTCAATTTTGAACACTTGATATTCCACACATCCTGCAGTCCAACAATTTAGTGGAATTTTTGACCATCAAGGAACAAGTTTACACCTCCCTTGTTCCTTACTTTTATGCTAATTTTGAATTCGATGGTAATCGGATCACATCTAGGGTTTTAGGTAGAGATATCGACCTCTCTATCGGTCGATTTGCTAGGATTCTGCATCTCTCCACTGGCGGAGCAGATGTGTACACCCATGATTTGCATGACTTTGAATTCCCGGATGGTGAGTCTGCGCTCACCGCCTCTACCTTGATCCACGGGGATGACAACCCCGGTCTAGTAAGGAATGAGGTTGTGAGTAGGTACACTCTCACTGCTCAGGTCCTTGCTAAGATTATTTTCTTCAACATTGTCCCCAAGCATGGTGGGTATAGCCACGCTAGGGGTTGCGTACCTTTGATTATCTATTGCCTTCTTCGAGGCATTAAGGTAAATTTTCCTAGAGTCATAACCTCTCACATGGCTTCTGATCAGATCCGTACTGCGGGTAGAAGCTTGCCCTACGGCATGCTTATTACCCATCTTCTTAGGGCTCTTGATTTTGATCTTTCTGCCGAAACTCCCTCCAATCCTTTGACCAACATCAACGGAGTTGTCCTGAAGATGATGGAAGCTCAGTTGCGTAGACACGCTCCTGTGCAACCACCTATTCCTCCTGTTGGTCCTGGCTCATCGTCTGCACCTGGATCCTCTTCCTCTTCAGCCCCAGTTTTTCCTCCTCAGTTTTTGGCTCTTGTCTCTTCGGAGGTCCGCTCTCAGATCGAGGCGCACCAGGCCTGGGTCGAGAAGCGCGACGCAGCTATTCGTGCGGAGTTGGATGCTCGTGCCATTCAGGATGTTGCTTTTCGGGCGGAGATCCGGAACAACATGTCATATTTTGCTGAGTCCATGAGATTCGTGGACGTTCAGTTTCAGGCTCTTTTCTCAAAATTTGACATGCTCGTTCCTGACCGGACTCCGATTGCTTGTCGACTACCAGCCACCGGTCCTCCATTTCCTCCCAGAGCTCGTTCGTCTGTTCCACCACCGCGCACCAGAGTCGATGGCATGGATCCAGAGGAGGTTGCTTCTTCCTCAGAGGAAGAAGATGGTAGTGACAAGAAGATGGCTGAGGGCTCATCTGAGCATGCCGGCGACGAGGAGGACGAGGATGCTGGAGATGATGATGATGCTGCTGAGTGACCTCCCCTTTTGATGATGTCAAAAAGGAGGAGAGTTATTTTGGGAGAGTTATTTTGAGAGATATACTTGTGTTTGGTTTGTGTTTGGATATTTTGTGATGTAGTACTTTATTTTGTGATGGACATGTAGTATTTGTTGTTTGGACATGTGGTATTTACTTTTATTTTGCTTTGGATATGTATTTTTATTATGTGTTGTGGACATGGACATGGTTGTGTATCTCTTATTTATGTCATGTATGAACTCATTTCCTTCATCTATTCTATGACATGAGTATTTGGTATTATTTGTGGCATGGAAATATGGTGTTTACCATTTACATATGTTTTCCTATATATGCATGTGTTGAGGGGGAGCTTCATTTGAAGTCTCTACCCAAAATATTTTGTGATAACTACATATGTTTTGCCATCATCAAAAAGGGGGAGATTGTTGGCCCAAAGGCCATTATCCCAGTTATTTTGATGATAACAAAACATATTTAGTTATGTATTTAATATTTTTGTTTAAAAGGATTTCAGGTTCAAGAACAGGTTTTTGACGGCTCCGCTAAAAGACTCACAAGTTTGGACGCCGCAAAAATGAAGATTCCTAAGCTATGCACAACTAGAATGCTTCGGGATCAAGATGATGATGTGAAGATCAAGACAAGATCAAGAAGACAAAGAAAACAAGATTTGTATTTTTATTTTTATTTTAGATATTTTGTCAAAGCTAAATATTAGAAGTAGAGCTATGGGATTATCACACACACACCTCTTAGTTAGGTTCATGGCTTCAAAAAGATTTTCAATTTCCATTTCTAACTTAGTTTTTAAAGTGAACATGTTTGGAAATAAGTTTTTTAGAAAAACAATAGTTTTGGAAAAACATTTTTATGGAAAAACAAGTTTTTATCAAAAGGATTTTTATCAAACTATTTTAACATGATAGAAGTATGACATATGCTCATACTCTATGTTTTTACAAGTTCCAAAATTTTACCCAAGACCTAAAACCAAAACCCCAAATTTCTGGTTCTGGAAGTTCTGATTTTTCAGAACTTACAGTGGCCGGTCGACCGACCCGGTCGACCGATGTGCACAAACTGTGCACGTCTACATCAGTCGACCGACCCGGTCGATCGAGGTAAAATTGCGTTCACAGGATTTTTCGGTCGACCGACCCGGTCGACCGGCTGCCCCAACGGTCAGATTTTTGACCGTTGGCGGTCGACCGACCCGGTCGACCGGGCTCTGTCAAAAGTTCTGACAGATCCAACAGCTATTTTTTCTGGCTGATTCTCTTTTGGGATTTGATTCCAACGGATTTCTTAGGATGTTTTTGACCCCTATAAATAGGAGGTCACTTCAGTTGATATGACTAACAATTTTTAGAGCCATCAAGAATATTTTTACAAGAGATTTCTAAAGATTTCCAAGCTCTTCCTTTTAGACAAGATTTTCTCTCAAAAGCCAAAATTCCAATCACCCATCTTGAAGCCTACATCTCTACTTCTCTCTAGCTTAGCACTACACAATCCCATATATCTACATCTACATATTTGGTTCTAGGATTGTGCTTAGTGAGCTTTTGTAAAGTGATCAAGTGTTGATCACTCTTTTCTTACTTGAGTGAAGTTGTAGAGGCATCGGCCTCAAGGCGAGCTAGTGTGCTCAAGGTGGTGTTGCGGCATCACGAGAGACGGACAAGTGTGTCCTTGTATTGTTGATCCAGTGGGATCCTCAATAGTGAAAATCCTTCAAGTGTGAAGGCGGGGACGTAGAGCGTGGCTCGAACCTCGGAAACAACTCCTTGTGTTTGCGTTTGATCAAATCTCTCTAAACTCTATCTCTTTATTACTTGCACTTTTATATTGTCTATTACTTGCAAGAATTTGTGTATTGTGTTAATTGTTAAGTTAATTTTAAATTCCGCATTATTGCCATAATTCATATAGCCATCACCTATTCACCCCCCTCTAGGTGATTTCATCCTCCAAACCGATAGTCAGTCTTTGATCGACTATCGGTGTGAGCTCCTGTGAAGCATCACTAAAGGAACATATCGTGAAATCTACCATATTTGCCCTCTGCATCCGTCAATATGATCGGAAGGGGACGGGAACCACATAGAGGCAGGCGAGCGCCGCGTGGTGCTAGCTCTCCTTCTTTCAGTTCTCCAAAACCGGACTATAGCCCTGGCTTAGGCCAAGTCCTGGTAGAAAAAGAAGGTGTATTCTAAAGTACCAGATCTAGGGTTGCAATACCCTACAGTTATGAGCAGCCATCCTCCTCAACTGGAATAACCTCACCATAACCAATGAGAAGATTGTTCCAATGGTCTGATGAGGAGGAGGAAGACAATGGGTATGCCTCTTCGGTAATAGTCAGCTCGATACGAACAAATAGAGTGTCGGTGCATATGGCTGATAACGGTAATGATGACCTCCGTAGACGTTTGGAAGCTCATGAGCAAACCTCCAAGGCTCAGCAAGAAGCCTTGGACAATATTCAACAGATGCTCGCCCAACTCCTCACTAACCGAAATAACAATGATACCGGGAGTATTCATAATTAGGAGGAACATCATGATGATGAACAACCCAAGACTGAGAAGTCAAAGGAAAGTTCTTCTTGGATGCTGAAGTTCTTAAAGGCATCCAAGCTCAGATCGCATCCCTAACCCAGAGGGATGAACTGAAGAAAGTAGGGGCAGTTCGTCCTTACCCTTTGGAATGGGATTCAGTACCATATCTGCCAAAATTCAAGCCACCAACGTTACATACGTATGATGGTAAGAGCTCGCCAAACTAGCACATCTATTACTTCCGATCTCAGACTGGTAACATTATAGATAACAACGCAATCATGGCCAGAATGTTCATCGGCACCCTGAAGGGGGTAGCATTCGACTGGTTCCGAAGCTTTCCTCCAGGTTCTATCAATTTTTGGATTGACTTAGAGACCCGATTTCTTTCTCTTTTTACGAGGATGACACTAAGGTAACCATGAACAAACTTCTCTCTACCATATAGAGGAAGGGCGAATCTGTCGTGACTACATTGAGCAGCTCAGAAACTTGTCTCTAATGTGCCTAGCAGGGATGTCATTGCCCATGCTCTTGCAGACATGCAGCATAACTTCCTGGATCAAGTGGAGATTCGTATGGGAGCTGTTAAAGCCCATACTTGGAAAGAAACTAGTCGAACAAGCTGAGATAGCCGAAAAGTCGGCTAAAAAGTTCAAACCATCTACCTCTAAAGGCAAATGGGGTATGAATAATAAGGGGCGCGGGGCGACATGGCACAGTCCTCCCAAGCTAAAGGGAAAGAGACTATGTCCGTTGAACTGTCAGAGGATGTTTATCAAAGACAAAGAAGAATGGCGCCAATAATCAGGAGTTTAAGTTTCCTCTAAAATAATATTCCTTCAAAGACGAGCAGGTGGTTACGATATTTCATCTACTCCACAAAGGGAATAAATTGAAACTATCGGATGCTCGACGTCCTTATGAAGTGGGATGCACGAACGATCCCAACTATTGCCTTTTTTATAGGATGGTTCATCATCCTACTAATAAGTGCTTTGTCCTCAAGGATAAAATTCAGGCTTTGGTTGATGCCGGAGTTCTGACTCTAAAGTCAGAACAAAAGAAAGTCACTACGAATATGGTGACCCTCGAGTTTGGCAAAACCTCAAAAGTCACAGTTCCTGATGGATCCTTCCCAATCCCTAAAACACGGCTAGAAGTAAAAGATTCTTCAGTTAAAACTCAAGAGATTAAGGGTCTTGTTCCCTTGACATTGGAAATAGGGGAAATCATGTGGATACACCCAGACCTTGCTCAAGACGAACAATTGGATTCGAAGAAATTCAAGTCAAAGGGTAAATCTTGCAATGTTATCTCTATCTTGCCTGATGACGGCAATATGACATCAGCTTCTCTTAGCGAGTCTGAGGGGAAAAGTATGCTTGCATAGCGCAGGCTGATGTACTTCAGCCGACAGGTACTCGATCCGAAAAATCATACTTAAAACAGTATAAGAGGATTACTGATGAGACACAACAGAAAACGACGTCAGTACAAGTACCCATGCCAGCTCCGATCCCGACAACGGGATAAGAGAAGCAGAAAAAAGTCCGATTTGACCATATCTTAAAGAAGCCTTCAGGCCCAGGACTTAACATGCCTTTGTTGGCCCAAAAGGTTACACTCTCTATTTGTTTAAGTTTTGATGATAACAAAACACATAGAAGCTATATGGTACTAATAAGTTATTAGAATGAGTTTCAGGTTAGTACCATTCATGATGGCCTTTCTTAGTTATTGCAAGGTTTGCAAGGTTTATGATGCTTAAGGCAAGCTAAAAGGCAAATGGTGAAAGAGGACGTTTCATAGAAGAGAAGGCTCTAGCTTGGTGTAACGCGGCTAAGGGACTTCATTTCTTAGTTTTTATATTTTTAGTTTGTTAAAGAATAGTGAATAGGTTTGAAGCTCAAAATTCCCCACACACAAGATTTTGTGCACATGATATTTCTAAAAGAAATTTCTCCTATATACAAAATAGTTTTAAACATATTTTATTACTTACAAACTCTATTTTGTATAGTATACCAAGGCTTGATCAAAACTATTTTGAAAATTTTCAAGATCTTCAAAACATTTTTCAAAAGAATAGTTTTTGGCCTGTTGCGGTCGACCAGGCCGTCGACCGGCTCTGTTTCAGGTCAGAACGGTCGACCGACCGGTCGACCGGGAATCTGACTGTTTGGGTGCTGCATGTGTGCACGTTTTCCGGTCGACCGGGCGGTCGACCGGACCCCATTTCGGTCGACCGACCTTCGGCCGACTGAAAGAAGCCTAGTCTCTGTTTGTTTCGGTCGACCGTGGGCTGACAACGGCTAAATTTTTTGAAAACCCGGTCGACCGGCCAGTCGACCGTGGCTTGATTTCAGCCTTAACGGCTAGTTTATTTTACACGTTTTAAAACGTGGTTTTCTTCTCCAAACGAGTTTTAGGACTGGATTTGGGTTTAATCCTTCCTAATTAATCATTATATCAGTTTACCTTATGATCCCTACCTTTATCCTATAAATAGGGATGATTAGGGTTGAGGTGATGACAACAATTATTTGCAAAAGAATTCAAGTTTAAGGCTTTCAAAAGAAGTTTTTGTGCTCAAAATTCTCTCTCTTTACTGAAGTTTTTGGTTCAAAACTCTCTTCAATTTCATTTTCTTTTTCACTTACAATACTTGAGCTTCAATCCTACACATTATTCTATAGGGTTTTTGTAAGGGAAAAAGGTTTTTCAAAAGAGAATTTGTGGTCTTTTGATCAACAAGAAAGCATTGTATTTTTGGCTCCACTACCTCTGTACTAGAGGAGTGTAATTGAGGAATTGGGTACTCCGGTGTGGTTGTAATTCTTTGTGAAAGTTATAGTGGTTGGAAAATCCTTCTGGGTGAAGGCGGGGACGAAGAGCTGGGTGCTCGAACCTCGAAACAAATCCTATGTTTGCGATTGGTTTACTTGCTTCATTTACTTGCTTTATATTCATTGCTATATTCACTTGCTTCATAATCATTGCTATATTGTCGATCAATACTCACACAACAAGATTGCATTGTGCACCTCAAACTCTTATTTAGAGGAATCACGAGGAAGGAGTTTAGAAGCCCTTCACGGGGTATTCGGCTTCTAGTCTTGTTTCGGGTGATCGTTGCATCATAATTTTTAATTTGTGCATTGATTAGCATTATCACCTATTCACCCCCCTCTAGGTGATTTCAATTGGTATCAGAGCTAGGACTCTAGTTTTTGGCTTCACATCCTTAGAGAGATCCTAAAATTTGCTAATCATATTTGCATATTCTTCATTCATATACTAATAAAAATTGCCTGTAACATTAAGACCCCTCCCAAATTTGATAGACTCAACTTTCCCATATGGAAAGTTAGGATGACTATTTTTCTACAATCTCTAGGTAGTCTAGTTACTAAGTCCTTGACCAAACCCTATAGTAGACCCGAAAGTGAGGAGGACACTTGGTCGGAACTCACCTTCAAGGAATTTGATGCTAACTCTAAGGCTCAAAATGCCCTACTTTTAGCTTTGAATGAGGATGATCTAACACGGGTTATCCATTGCAAATCCGCCTATGAGATTTGGCAATACTTATTGGTCACTCATGAGGGGACATCACAGGTCAAGAGAGTTAAGATAGATCTCTTGCGTTCCCAATATGAAAGTTTTAAAATTCTAAAAGAAGAATCTATTGATGATATGATTACCAAGTTTACTAAGATTACCAATGCTCTTTCTTCTCTAGGTGATGATATAAGTAACGACCAAAAGGTACGTAAAGTGATTCGTGCTCTTCCTTCGTCATGGGAAATCAAAGCTATCACATTGAAGGAGTTGAATAACAAAGATAAGATGGAGCTCATAAGTCTTATAGGAAACCTAAAGACTCATGAGATGGAGAAGAAGGCTAGAGAAGAAGCGGTACCTCAAAAGAAAAAGTCCATAGCTTTCAAGTCTTCCTCTACCAACTACGACGATGAAGAAGATGAAGAAGAGGATGAAGAGCTATCTCTCCTTGTGAGAAATGTTAAGAGAATGTACCGTAAGAATAAGCTCAACTATAGAAAGCGATGGGAAGGGAAGAAGGAGAAAAGGATCGTATGCTACAACTGTTGGAAATCTGGACACATCATGGCCGATTGTCCCGATTTCAAGAAAAAGATGACTTCCTCCTTGAAGCAAAAGAGGCCGGTTGAAAAGAAGGTATACAAAGCAACTTGGGATTCAGAAAGTGAATCCGAAGATGAATTCGACACGGCAAATATGTGTTTCATGACAAACACACCAAAGTAACCTCTCAACCACTTGATGAAGAAAATGAAATAAGTAGAGAAATGTTAGAACTTGCTTTTATTGAACTTTCTGAAAGTTTTGATGATAAAAAGGTAGAATGTTCTAAATTGAAAAAGGAAAGTGAGATGCTTAAAAACCAACTTGCAATTTCTTCAAAAGAAAAGAATGAACTTTCTTCTAATCTTATTTCAACAAAAAGAGAGTTTGATACTTATAAAGTTGCTTTTAAAGCTAAATTTCTAAAAATTGATGAAAATGAATTATCCTTGTTAAAAACTAAAATCAATGATTTTGAAAATGTTTTAAAAGAATGTGCTTTTAATACTAATAAATTAGAGGAAATGTTTTCAAAGAAGCATTTGCACACTCCACATGCTAAGAATGATAAAACAACTGATGTTAAAATTTCTCAAGCTCATCATGCCAACACTTCACAGGACACTCAAGTTAAAACTACTCATGCTCACAATTCACATATTCGTAAGCCACATGCTCATTATGCATTTAAATATGGAAAAATTTATAGATGCACTTATTGTGGCCGGAATGGTCATTTAGCTAAATTTTGCTATGATCATGTAAGTAGGACAAATAATCTTGTGTGGGTTCGAGACACTAACTTTAGGACCCAAGAAAATATGGGTACCAAAATCAAGTCTTAAATTATTTGATATAGGTACACAGCAAGGCTCCAAGACGTAAGGAGCGGTGGTACCTTGATAGTGGTTGTTCAAGGCATATGACATGGGATATCAACAACTTCACAACCCTATCAAGGTACGTTGAAGGTGGCACCATCACCTTCGGAGATGACTCCAAGGGCATCATCATCGGTATAGGTAACATTAAGATTGGTGCATCTCCTTTAATAGAAAATGTTATTCTTGTTGATGGACTTAAACATAACTTGCTTAGTATAAGTCAACTTTGTGATCGTGGTCTTAAAGTTGTGTTTGATGATTCTTCTTGCAAAATTTTTGATTATAAAACAAATGATTGTATTCTCATCGGATTTCTTGAAAATAATGTCTATATTATTGATATGCTTAATTTGGATTGTTCTACTAAATGCTTGAATGCTTTTGATGAGATTTCATGGCTTTGGCATAGAAAATTAGGACATGCATCTTTTGATCACCTTGCTAGAATTAATTCTAAGGAATTGGTGAAGGGTATTCCTTATTTGAAGTTTGAAAAAGACCGCATTTGTGGTGCGTGCAACTTGGGAAACAACCAAGTTTTCTTTCAAACCAATCAAGGATATCATGTCAACTAGGCCATTAGAATTGATTCACATGGATCTTTTTGGACCAACTAAAACTAAAAGCTTAAATGGAAGTAGATATGTTTTTGTTTTAGTTGATGATTTTTCTCGATTCACTTGGGTTTTCTTTTTGGAACACAAAGATCAAACTTTTTCGCATTTTAAGATTTTTCGAAAAAGAGTTGAAAAAGAAAAAAGATTTTCGATTTTAAAAATAAGAAGTGATAGAGGTGGTGAGTTTGTTAACCAACTCTTCATGACTTATTGTGATGAAAAGGGAATTAAGCATGAAATGTCATATCCTAGAACTCCACAACAAAATAGAGTAGTAGAAAGGAAGAATAGAACTCTTCAAGAAATGGTTAGGACTATGATAAGTGAATATGGGCTCCCTCAATACTTATGGGCCGAGGCCGTAAACACCGCATGCTACATATCAAACCGTATTTATTTGTGTAAAAATACTTTCAAAACCTCTTTTGAAATTTATAATTTAAGAAAACCAAATGTTTCATATTTTAAAGTTTTTGGATGCAAGTGTTTTGTTTTGAATACTAAAGATAATTTGGGTAAATTTGATGCTAAGGCCTATGAAGCAATATTTGTTGATATTCTAGTACTAGCAAAGCTTATAGAGTATTCAATAAATCTTCTCATACTATTAAAGAATCTATGCATGTTAAATTTGAAGAATCTAATATTATTGTTGAGAATATTGTAGAGATTGACTTTTTAGGTGATGACATAGAGAAAATATCCTTGAAGGACTCACCCATTCAAGAAGAAAAGCAAGAATCCATTGGTGAAGTTCAAAAGGATGAAGTGAAAACTCTCAACCACTTCCTAAAGATTGGAGATACGCTACAAATCATTCCAAAAATCTCATCATAGGTGATGTATCTAAAGGGGTAACCACTCGCTCCAAACTCCATGAATTGTGTGGTAACTTTTCATTCATATCTCATTTTGAACCCAAAAATATCCTTAAAGCCGAGGGTGACTCATATTGGTTGCTAGCTATGCAAGAAGAGCTCAATCAATTTGAGCGTAACCAAGTTTGGCACCTTATTCCTAGACCCTACGATAGACCAATAATTGGTACTAAGTGGATTTTTAGGAACAAGTTGGATGAGTCAGGAATATTATTAGGAATAAGGCTAGGTTAGTGGCCCAAGGTTACACTCAAGTTGAAGGAATCGACTTTGAGGAGACCTTTGCACCCGTAGCACAGCTTGAAGCCATACGGATCACACTAGCTTATGCATCTTTTAAAAATTTTAAACTTTTTCAAATGGATGTAAAAAGTGCATTTTTAAATGGTTTTATTGATGAGGAAGTTTATGTTGAACAACCTCCTGGTTTTGTAGATCATGTTCATCCTAATTTTGTTTTCAAACTTGATAAAGCTTTGTATGTTTTAAAACAAGCTCCAAGAGCTTGGTATGAAAGGCTTTCTCGTTTTCTTCTTTCAAATGATTTTGTTAAGGCAAAGTAGACACCACATTATTTACTAAGCATGTGAATAGTGGCATTCTTATAGTTCAAATATATGTTGATGATATAATTTTTGGTTCTACTAATGAGTTACTTTGCAAGGAGTTTGAACAATGCATGAAACGTGAATTTGAGATGTCATTAATGGGTGATTGAACTATTTTCTTGGACTCTAAATCAAGCAAATGCGCGATGGGATATTCATATGTCAAGCCAAGAACTCCAAGGAACTCATTAAGAAATTTGGACTTGAAGATTCAAAAATTTGCAACACTCCCATGGTCACCACGACCAAGCTTGATAAGGATGACCAAGGTAAGTGTGTTGATATTAAGTTATATAGAAGCATGATTGGTAGCTTGTTGTATTTAACGGCTAGTAGGCCGGATATCATGTTTAGTGTGTATCTTTGTGTTAGATTGCAATCGTGTCCCAAAAAAATCTCATTTAATTGCGGGAAAACGCATTATTCGTTATATTAAGGGCACTATTGAATGGGTCTTTGGTATCCGAGAACCGGAGATTTCTCAATGACGAGTTTTTCGGATGCCGACTATGCGGGTTGTAGAGTGGATAGAAAGAGTACTAGTGGAATATGTCAATTTCTTGATAATTGTCTTTTTTCATGGTCTTCCAAGAAACAAAATTCGGTAGCCCTCTCAACCGCCGAGGCGGAGTATGTTGCGGCAGGGGCTTGTTGTGCACAAGTCCTTTGGATGAAACATACTCTCCTTGATTATGATTTGCATTATGACCATATAAAAATATTTTGTGATAATACTAGTACTATACATATGACTAAGAATGAAAATCAACATAGTAAGACCAAGCACATTGAGATTAGATATCACTTTCTTAGAGATCATTTTGAGAAAGGTGATATTGAGATTGATTATGTTTCTTCGGATTTGCAACTTGCCGATATTTTCACTAAACCACTTGATTATAATAGATTTGCTTTTATATGTGGTGAACTCAATGTTATTGTTATTGAATAAGAAAGTTTTCTTACTAATTTGTCCCTTTTTGATGTATGACAAAAAGGGGGAGAAATATGTATGTTTGGTGTTTTGATGTGTTTTATTGATGCTTTGATGTGTCTTATGCTTTGATGTGTCTTATTGATGCTTTTAATTTTTTTTTTAAAATTTGCTTAAAAATTGTTTTATACTTGTTTAATATAGCATCATTTGAGGGGGAGTTTTTACCTCCCTTTTATATCTTGTGTTATAGCCTATATGTTTTGTCATCATCAAAAAGGGGGAGATTGTTGGCCCAAAAGGTTACACTCTCCATTTATTTAAGTTTTGATGATAACAAAACACATAGAAGCTATATGGTACTAATAAGTTGTTTAGAATGAGTTTCAGGTTAGTACCTTTCATGATGGTCTTTCTTAGCTATTGCAAGGTTTGCAAGGTTTATGATGCTTAAGCCAAGCTAAAAGGCAAATGGTGAAAGAGAACGTTTTCATAGAAGAGAAGGTTCTAGCTTGGTGTAACGCGGCTAAGGGACTTCATTTCTTAGTTTTTATATTTTTAGTTTGTTAAAGAATAGTGAATAGGTTTGAAGCTCAAAATTCCCCACACACAAAATTTTGTGCACATGATATTTCTAAAAGAAATTTCTCCTATATACAAAATAGTTTTAAACATATTTTATTACTTACAAACTCTATTTTGTAATATACCAAGGCTTGATCAAAACTATTTTGAAAATTTTCAAGATCTTCAAAACATTTTTCAAAAGAATAGTTTTTGGCCTGTTGCGGTCGACCAAGAGGTCGACCGGCTCTGTTTCAGGTCAGAACGGTCGACCACCGGTCGACCGGGAATCTGACCGTTTGGGTGCGTGCATGTGTGCACGTTTTCCGGTCGACCGGACCCCATTTCGATCGACTGACCTTCGGCCGACTGAAAGAAGTCTAGTCTCTGTTTGTTTTCGGTCGACCGTAGGCTGGCAACGGCTAAATTTTTTGAAAACCCGGTCGACCGGCCAGTCGACCGTGGCTTGATTTCAGCCTTAACAGCTAGTTTATTTAACACATTTTAAAACATGGTTTTCTTCTCTAACCGAGTTTTAGGGCTGGATTTGGGTTTAATCCTTCCTAATTAATCATTATATTAGTTTACCTTATGATCCCTACCTTTATCCTATAAATAGGGATGATTAGGGTTGAGGTGATGACAACAATTATTTGCAAAAGAATTCAAGTTTAAGGCTTTCAAAGAAGTTTTTGTTCTCTATTTTTGTGCTCCAAATTCTCTCTCTTTACTGAAGTTTTTGGTTCAAAACTCTCTTCAATTTCATTTTCTTTTTCACTTACAATACTTGAGCTTCAATCCTACACATTATTCTATAGAGTTTTTGTAAGGGAAAAAGGTTTTTCAAAAGAGAGTTTGTGGTCTTTTGATCATCAAGAAATCATTGTATTTGTGGCTCCACTACCTCTGTACTAGAGGAGTGTGATTGAGGAGTTGGGTACTCCGATGTGATTGTAATTCTTTGTGAAAGTTATAGTGGTTGAAAAATCCTTATGGGTGAAGGCGGGGACGTAGAGCTGGGTGCTCGAACCTCGAAACAAATCTCTGTGTTTGTGATTGGTTTACTTGCTTCATTTACTTGCTTTATATTCATTGCTATATTCACTTGCTTCATAATCATTGCTATATTGTCGATCAATACTCACACAACAAGATTACATTGTGTACCTCAAACTCTTATCTAGAGGAATCACGAGGAAGGAGTTCAGAGCCCTTCACGGGGTATTCGGCTTCTAATCTTGTTTCGGGTGATCGTTGCTTCATAATTTTTAATTTGTGCATTGATTAGCATTATCACATATTCACCCCCCCTTTAGGTGATTTCAGCCTTTTCGCTTTGATATATTGGCCCAGCTGGCTAATATCCCCACTCGTATCACCATACACGAGTTGCTTCGCCTTTCAAAAGAGATAAGAGAAGCACTTAGGGATGCACTGGCTAACTCAGAATCATTTGTGACACATATGCCAGAAACCCCTAAGGATGACACTCAGTCCCCTTGCTCTGAATGTCAGTATATACAGCTGAAAGTACCCGCTATTACTTTCACAGCTGAGGACATACTCCTCAAGGACAATAAACACGATCAACCTTTGTACTGTACCGGATATATCGGCTCAACATGCATTGAAAGGGTACAGGTTGATTCATGATCTGCACTCAGTATCATCCCCAAAAGGCTCATCTACTTCCTTGGCATATCACTGTATCGGTTGTCTGCAACCATTATGACGATATACGATTTTAATGCAGGGAGTAGTCACCCACTTGGAAAGATTCGACTCCCTTGCCGAATCGAAAACCTGAAATCAGAAGTAATGTGCTTATCTACTTCCTTGGCATACCACTATCAGATTCTAGGCCATGAAACCTAGGGAGTGTGTTTATGAACTGAGGTTTAAGCTTAAAATTGTTTCCATTTACCTCAGGTAGAAGAATGCATGAAGAAAGTGAAGTGTGAATTGGGTAGAACTTGTCTTGGAGAGAAGTAGGGTTCGCCATGATTGGGATTGTATCAGGAAGTGGTACAAATGCAAGTGTACTATTCATAACAAGTTGATGAAATTTGATCCCAGTACCACTCTTGCATGCACAATCACAGACAACGTTCACCAAATAAATAAGCGAAAAAGGAAAAATAACAAACAAAAAAATAAAGAAAAACAATCACAAGCTATCAGGATCCCTGGACCTAGACGACTCCTAACTGTTCGATAAACCGAAGAAGGTTGTTGCTCGAGTCAGACTGCAGCTAATCAGCCAGGTAGGGGCAAAATACAGTGGGAGGTATCCATGCGTAAGCAATGGGCCTTAATAACGCCAAACCACGGTATCTTCGAGGCTTAACCTCTTAATCACCAACCTTAGACACTGATTTGACAGGAGTATGAATCAAAAATAATTTCCAACCACGGCTGATTTATTATCGAGTCCGGATGTCTCTAGGGGCCAACGTCTATTAATTTTTATTTAAAAGCTTAGAATTGTGAGTGCTTGGAATGTTGTTTTTTGGCCAAGGAAGGATGATTAAATCCCCACCTTATCTTGTTTATTGTGTAGTGCCTTTAAAATCAATTTGTGCAAGTGTATAGTCTATGCAAACAAGATTCACTCAAAGCGATGTAAATTAATCAAGAGATGAGTCCTATTCTATATGCTATGCGAACGTACCTTGCTCCAGCACTGTTCAACAGTAAAGTAAATGAATTGTAAAGACACGTGCCTAAAATGCAAACGTCTAATCAATTTAAAAATTTTTCAACAAATGTTTTACTGTTGGTTTATTAGCAGGCTCCTGGTGATGGCATATAAGAAATAAATTTGCAGCAAGCTATATTTTTGCAAAGCAAGCAGTCTTACAAAAAAGATTGTGAGTAGTGAACTCTTTCTTGTCACGGATCCGCGGCTAGAGCTGAGAAAATGCGGCAATTTAGAGGGTACTTAGTCTCTGCTTTCTAGAGCAGAGGCCCAAGACCACTTATATGGTACTGCAACTCTTGATTTTCTGTTTTCTCAACCTGTAACCTGCAACAGAGAAGAAGTTTTAGTTCCAAAAACTCAATAAAAACCGTCACCCTCCCCGGCAACGGCGCCAAAAATTTGTTCGAAAGGAGGAATTGAATTGAACAAGGGTTCGGAGTAAACCGTTGATGTCCGTGTGCTGATAATCAAACTCTGAATATGTATGAAAATTTACTTTACTCCTTTGAATCACCATTTGTAGCAGAAGCTATAACGGGTTGTATCTACAGGAAGGGCTAGCAATGGAAGCGTTCACAGTTTTTAGGTTGAAATTTTTAAGAAGAAAAATGAAGGTTCTTCTTTGTTTAAAAATTGAAAAGCAAAACAAAGCAGAAAGAGAGTGAAGAATCTTTGTAAAGTTTTGTTAAGAAAAGGAAAATAAAATGGAAAACAGAATGGAAGACGGGATAAAAAACACGGTGATGTTGGAAAAAGAGAAAGTTTTAGAAAGGAGTTTTGAAATTCAATTACGAGAAGGCCATGACTAACTAATATTCTACACTACTAACTTACTAAGCTCATTGGGTGATTCATGCCTCATATAAGTTCATCGGCAATAGTACGTCTTACTTTGTCAAATCAATATGTTGTCCCAAATTGAGGATGTATTCTCATCTAGGCTTGGCTAGGTGACCTCCTTGGATCATCAGATCCCATATAGATTCTCAATAATGGAACATAAATATTCACACTTAGGTATGCTAAATAAGAATGTAAGATTCATTAGTCCATCAAAGTTATAATCAAGCTAGCATGAAATATGAAACTTGTATAATAGGTGTTAGCATAATAAAGTGATCCATCTTCATGTTCCATCAAGGCACTTGTTCAAAAGATAAGGTTCTATGTGAGGCACACATGAATCATATGGAGGTGATACAAAGCATTCACTAAGAATTGAAATACAACTCATCTTCATTGGGAATAAAAAGGCTTGTTAATTGCAAGACTAGAAATAAAAACATCCAATGATTCATATGAGTTAGTAATCACCCAAAGAATTAGTAGTTAGTAGTGCTAGAAGTTAGTTAGTCATGTTAGTCAGTTAGTTAGCCATAGAAAAGAAGAACAAGTAAGCATACATGGTAGAAAGCAAATGCAAGGAAGTAAAGAACTTGAAAGTAAATGCAATAGAATAAGAAAAGACTTGAGGAAGAAAAGCTTGAGCCTTTGTATTGAGTGGTCACTTCTTTAATTACATAGATCTCTCTCACCCTCACTCTCTCTTTTCTGGATCTAAAAGGAGAAAATGAAAATTACATAAGAAGGCTAAAGAGACTTAAAGAAATCCTAACACTTTCCCTAAACAAGAATGTTATTCTCTCTTCCCTTTTTTACAAAGGCCCTGGGGGTCTATATATAGGCTTCAGGAGAAGTTAACATCCCACCACAGCTGTAGGATAAATCTCTTGATCAACAGCCAAGTAAGTGTCGCGGATCCGCGGCCAGGGCCGCGTTTCCACGGTAGCATCTTGGTCGTTGCGCCAACGAATTCTTTGACATTCTGTTATGCTGCGTGTGCTCAGCTGGACCTTCTAAAAGTTGAAGAATATGCTTTGGATCATTCTAGAATTGGGCTTCGTGGTTATGGGCTCCTAAAAACTTCTTTAATTTCTTAAAAATCTCAAGATTTGGGCCTTCTTCTCCATTAAAGTATGGACCTGAAAAATAAGAGAGAAAAACAATAAAATTCAATTTTTATTAACATAAAGCATGGTAAGGTGACATAAAATGATGCAAAATGAACTCCAATCACACCCCCATACTTAGCTTTAGCTCGTCCCCGAGCAAAATAAGCAAAGAAAAAGATAAAAACCTAACTAAATTATTACACCACTTTCATAGGTGACACGATTGCACTGAGCTTGTGCGACAAGCCGTTAAATCTCTAGGTTATCCTAGAGGAGGAGTGTTGTCTCCTGAGGGTTTTCAGCGGATTGCACCCACAAAATCCCAAGAAAAAGAAAAAATGTTAGTGGCTTTTCAAAAAGAAAAGAAAGAAAAAAGTTTATGATCCATTTTTTTTAAGAATTTCGGTAATCTTTCGGTTTCGGGTTACCCTAAACTTTTCCTTCTTTTTATAAGCCTCCATTCGAAGTTTCGTTTTCAACTTAGGTTAAGTTTTCAAAAATAGAGAGAGAATTAGATTTTGTATCAAGCCTAACATATATACATCTATATGTATGAGGAATTGTTTTTAGACTATGGTACATTTATTATATATATATATAAATTTTTTTCTTTTTTTTCTTTTTTTATATATGTATTTTTATTTATATATTTACATTTATTTATTCCCTTAGCTTCATTAGGCTTTCTAATTCACCCATGTAGTGAGCCTTTTACCGATGACTCTCATACCAGACAGTCTTAGGGCACCAGATGAAGATACATCCCTAAGGTCCAAGGACTCAAGTTTGGAGATAAGGAGAGGATTCAAATTCAGAAATAGCCAGCTTCCTCTAATTTTGTGCTCCTCTACCCTCTGCATTTCTCCTATAAATACATCTTAAAGACAAAAGAGAACGATTAAGCTGAGATAGATTCTTAAGCCAGTTTTTATTCTAATTTAGTGTAGGTTTTTATTTTTCTTTTCATGTATTTTTCAATTTTCATTTATGTAATTCAGAGGAGATTAGAGTTTTATAGGAGAATGAGAGTGAAGCTTGTGCTGAAAGTGACACCGATGTAAGTTGTTCTTCTCTTCTTTTATTGTTACCACATTGAATCTAAAGTTAAATTTTTTATGTTCTTCTTTGTTTTTGTGCTCTTCTTCTTCTTTTCTACTTCTTTTCTTTTGGTACCAAGTGTAATCCACGTGAGTATTATAGCATCGAAAGAGCCTTGCTTTTGTGACTGTCACTGATAGCTCATGACGATGGATTTTAGTCTCAATCTATATCATTTCATACTTGTTTGCCTTGATGATGTAACGTGAAAGAGATGAGAATCAATTCTTCAAGGTAACATCGTCGTCACAGATTCAAGGTAAGTATTTGGCCAAAGGAGGTAAGTAATTCTTTTAAGTTCTTTTTTTAATCTTTAGTTTAGATCACCTCCATCACCAAATATCTACTATTTTTCACTTTCTTTGTATAAAATCATCATCTCCTTCTATCTACCATTTTCACAATTTAACATAATGTATTTTCTTTTTCTTTCAAAGAACTAAAAGAACTTTAACTATTTTTTTTAACTTAAAAGAGAACTTGCAAAAAGCTTCCATTGCTAATCCCTCCTTGGGGATTACGACCCGCATAGCCACTTGCTATAGCGGTAGTATTGAGTACTTGTACACTTCTATTATAAAGTTCTGAAATTCTCTATTTTTTGTGTGCAGGTTTTAACTCAATCAGTATGCGTGGGTGGTGTTATGCTATGCAAGAGCATGTCCATGTGTGCATTCCCTTCACTCTCTCTGTGAACTTGTGTGTTGTATGCGAGTAATTGTATGTCTGTGTGATGAGTATGTATGTGTGAGTATGCTAATCTCTCTCAGTATATATCTCTCTGTAAGTATGTCTGTGTGTTTATTTTTTTTGTGTGTGTGTGTGTTGAATGCCCTCAGACCGCGGCAGGCCGTGCCCACCAGGGTGCCTCCCCTCTTCGGCCGAGACCAACACCCAGAGATAGCTCCCTGTGCGCCCCTTGGTTGTGTTCCATCCCCACACTAGGACAACCACCAGGCCTGTCCTCTCCTAGTGCAAGCAACCCCTATCTTGGCCTTCCCGTGAGCCCTTCAGCACCCTCTGCCGAGTCTTCTCTCCCTCCCTCCATGGCATCACCCAAATGCCTCCCCGCCTCGCCGTCCGGCAAAAGTCTGCACTCTTCCTTGATCTACAATAGTACATGGAAGCGCCAAGCACCACTCGATGATCTCTGTGATGCTCCACGACATCCCAATCTAGTCCGCGGGAACTTCGGCGAGCCGTCGACCCCCTCTGTGCCCTCCGATCTCCATCGTCAAGGACACGAATGAAATTACACCTAGAGGGGAGTGAATAGGTGTAGAGCTAATCAAATGAAAATTCTAGACAATATAATATGAAATAACACAACTGATCACTCAAAACAAGACTTGAAGCCAGATTTCCTGTGAAGGGCTCTGAACTTTTCCTCGTGATTCCTCTAGATAAGAGTTGAGGTGCTCAATTGCTATCTTGTTGAGATGAGTATTGATCGATAAGAATAAATGAATGATAAACAAGTAAACATAGACAATAAAGCAATTGCAAATAAAAAGATTTATTCTGAGGTTCAAGCCACTGCTCTACGTCCCCGCCTTCATCACCGTGAAGGATTTTACTATCCACTATTGGATCCTCCACAAAGGGACTTTACAACAAGAAATTACAACTACTCGGAGTGCACAACTCTCCAACTCAATCCTCAACATCAGAGGCAGCACAAAGCCAATTAAGATAACAAGCTCTGGGTAATCAAGAGATCACAAACACTCTCTTTGCAACTCTCTTATAAAAACCTTGTAGAGTAAAATATAAACTTGAAGCTCAAGGATGTAAATGAGAGTGAAAATCAGAAAAGAGAGATTTTAAGAGCAGAAAAAACTCAATTAAAATTTTGAAAATAAGAGCACAAAAGAAAACTTGAAACTTTTTCTCTTTGAAAGCAAAAACTAGTTTTCAATAAAATTTATTGTTATGAAATATTCTATCAAAATGACCCTTTATATAGGTTTTAGAAAAATATTTTTAGAATAGTTTAACTAAGTCTAAAAAGGAAGAAATTGACCTTAGAAATTCAACTTTTCACGTTTTAAAAGAAACATGTTTAAAAACAGATTTAAAATAACTGGTCGTTACTGCCAACCTAGCAGTTTGTCGGTCGACCGACCATTCAAAAAAATTTGACCATTGGCTCCTGGTCGACCGGGCTTAACCAAGACCAAACTAGTTACAGCCGGTTGACCGCCCGATCGAACGCAATAAAGGACCAGTCGACTGGTCGATTATCTTCTCCCTATCATACCCTGCATGAATTAGGACATTAAGACAAGTTTTTTGTAATATTCATTACAGAATATATGTAGGAATGTAATAATATTTATGCAATATATGTGTCCAAATAATGTTCCCTCATGAGTGATCACTAGGTGTGACCAAATCTTGTAGACGAATTTGCAATGAATGACCCTAGCTATGTCATCATCGTCAAGGCTTGAAGCAATGCAGAGTGTGCCTTTGCATTAGCATCAAACTCCTTGGTGGCATTATCGGACCAAGTGTCCTCATCACCAGTGGGTACACTAAAGGGTTTAGTCACCGCCTTTGCAACCCGGCTTCCTAGGGATTCAAAAACATGGTCATCTTAACTTTCTATATGGGAAAGTTAAGGCCATCAAAGTTTGGAGGGTCTTAATACCTTCGGCTATTTTTATTATAGTGGATGAGAATAAAGATATCAATGAAATGATTAGCAACTAGGATCTCTCTAAGGTCGTTAAGCCAAAATCTAGAGACTAAGGCTCTGATACCAATTGAAATTACACCTAGAGGGGGGTGAATAGGTGTATAGCTAATCAAATGAAAATTCTAGACAATATAATATGAAAAAACACAACTGATCACTCAAAATAAGACTTGAAGCTGAATTTCTCGTGAAGGGCTCTGAACTTCTCATCGTGAATCCTCTAGAAAAGAGTTGAGGTGCTCAATTGCTATCTTGTTGAGATGAATATTGATCAACAAGAATAAATAAACTATAAACAAGTAAATAGAGACAATAAAGCAATCGCAAACAAAAAGATTTGTTTCGAGGTATGAGCCACTGCTCTACGTCCCCGCCTTCACCATCGTAAAGGATTTCACTATCCACTATTAGACCCTCCACAAAAAGACCTTACAATAAGGAATTACAATCACTCAGAGTACACAACTCCCCAACTCAATCCTCTACACCAAAGGCAGCACAAAGCTAATTGAGATAACAACTCTGGGTGATCAAGAGATCAGAAATACTCTCTTTGTAACTCTCTTACAAAAATCCTATAAAGTAAAATGTAAATTTGAAGCTCAAGGATGTAAATGAGAATGAAAATCAGAAAAGAAAGATTTTAAGAGCAAAAAACTCAACTAATACTTTGAAAATAAGAGCACAAAAGAAAACTTGAAACTTTTTCTCTTTGAAAGCAAAAACTAGATTTTCAATAGAATTTGTTGTTATGAAATATTCAATACCAATGACCCTTTATATAGGTTTTAAAAAAAAAATTTAGAATAGTTTTATCAGGTCTAAAAAGGAAGAAATTGACCCTAAAAATTAACTTTTCATGTTTTAAAAGAAACATGTTTAAAAATAGATTTAAAAAAAACTAGCCATTATTGCTAATCTGGCAGTCTATCGGTCGACCGGCCGGTCGACCGGCATTCAAAAAAATTTAGTCGTTGGCTCTCGTCGACCGGTTGCTCGACGGTGTTTAACTGAGACCAACCCAGTTACAGTCGGTCGACCGCCCGGTCGACCGCAATATGGGACCGGTCGACTGGTCGGTCGATCGAGAATGCGCACAACATGCACACTCTAATTGCCAGAGGTTCGGTCGACCGTGCAATCGACCGTTCGGGCCTGTAATAGGCACGGTCAACCGCCCAGTTGACCGACCTAGGCCAAAAACTTGGTCAAGTTATTTTTTTTTGAAGATAAAGAAATTTTTCAAATAATTTTTGTTTGAATTTTGGAAGAGAGAAGAAATGTATAGCCATGAGATACAAGTTCTAAACTGAGATAGAAATTTCTAAGAAAATGTAGAACAAGTATCAAAATCAAACATGTCAACTTTTTAAAACGTGCACTTTTGTGTGTGTGTATCTTTGAGCCTCAAATCTATATTCTACTCTTTAATAAACTAGTTTCTTACAAGATTCTAATCGACTACAAGAATCTTCAAGCAGGCTTTTCTGATAGTCATGTTTGAGCGACGCTGAGTGCTTTGAGTTTTGATCCCGTTCTTGAGTACTCTTGAGCCATCAACACCTTCCTTTAGAGGAAGAAATCTTTTAGATCTTCTTGAACCCTGAAATATACTCTTGAACTTGATTAGTACTTCATATGCTTTGTTATCATCAAAACACCAAATTGGAGATTGTAACCTTTAGGCCAACAACGTACTCAACTGCGACCTCCGTCTTCACCACCATGGCCGAGCTTCCCCTATCTTTCCCCTCTCAAGTTCATTCGTTCCCTCCCTCTTTGTACATATATGACATGTTGCTTATGAAAGGGTGGGTAATTATATGTGTTCTAATTATATGATATGTACATATTTGTGCATGGGTGTTTTAATGTGTGCATTTATCTTCATGTGTGTGTGAGTTTGTGTATGATTGCTTGTGTTCCTGTGAGTGTTTGGATATAAGTTAAGTTGTGTGTATGGGTATTTATTTAAGTATGCATGTATTATGTGTGCATTAAGGTGCGAGTGTGACTTCAATTGCATGTATATGTACGCGTGTATGTAAGTGGTGTGCGTGTGTAGTGGTGTGTACGTGTACGGGGTGTGAGTTCATGAGTTGGATTGCGTGTTGCAGCGTTTTAGACCCGTTTGGTGAGATCTGGACCCGTAACAGGAGATCCGAATAGGTGCTCGTTGTAGACCCGATATACTGACAATTCGAAGACCGACCCATGGGATGATTCGAGGCTCATACCGATTCTTGTAGTGAAGAGCAGACGGCAATTCGGTTCCAAATTCATATCATTTCATGTGAGTGTTTGCTCTTATATTATTTCTTTATTTATCATTGTCTGCATCGTTTATATGTTATCTGTATCATTTCATGTGACCTTCTGATATATTTGACCATTATGATCGCCCATACCATTTCATATGACGTCAGTGACTGTACACCTTACATATCTAGTTGATAAGAGCATTTATGGGCGTCATTTCATGTGTTGGTAATCACCGTTGCTGGCTTAGGTCTAGTATTGATATACCATAGACCGGACTTGACCTTGTAACTGACATAGCTATGATAAATCTTAGAATATGTGTGTGTGTGTGTATGTGTGTGTGTGTGTGTTGATCTCGAGGTTGATGGATTCTTAATTGAGGTTAGAGATTCATATTCTATGTGAAGAGATTGTTGGTCATATTGTTTGGTGACTATTCCGATTAGAACTCCAGTAGATATTGCAGAAGTGTTAGATATGATATTGCTTTACCGATAGACTGATTTATCGATACTTGGATTGGTATTGACTTAGTTAGAGTTAGAATTGGCTTGAGGCCTATATTTGTTGCAGAGGATTTTGAATAATGTTTTGATAGGATTGATGTAGTTGGATTTAAAATTGTGAGTATTTGAATTTATGTACAGATTATATCATTCAAGTACAGATGATGTTTTGTTAATATTGAGTATTAGAAGAAGACATTTTTAGATTTCATGTAGTTTTAGGATGTTCCACTCTCTAATTATGACCATGATTAGGATTGAAACTATTAGTGATGTAACTTAGACGATAATAAGATTTAGATCTTAGATTTTAACTGGGTCATGATGTTAGTTATATGAGTGGATATATGGATGACATTGTTTGTAAATTTGATTATTCTTATTGATGGTAAAAACTTGTGATAATTTAGTCGGATATTGATGATTGATTAAGTAGGAGATTCTTATTAAAAGGACGGGATCTTGAACTTGTCAAGTAGACTCAATTGGATTGGAGTTGATGTGGGGGTTGAGGAATAGACGTTGATTGGGTTGACCTGACCTGGTAGATTTTAGAGATATATATACTTGATATGTTTCTTGAGTTTCGGGATCTTGTGATTGACCTGGATAGAGTGAGAGTATGTGATGATCTTGATCGGATTGGAGTGTGGGGATTTGATCAGATGAATCAGAACATGCAATTATTTCAGTTATTAAGATTCGGTTATATCGATGACTCCGCGAATGAATATACAAATTACTTGGGGATCAGTGTCTAAACCTGTTACTGTAATTATTTATTTTACTGAAAGTTACTGAAAAAGTATTATTAGACCGTAACACTTGGTACAACCCTATTCATCGTATACACGGTTACTGTTGTTGTTCACTGTTCTTATTACTGTTCACCGTGTATACGATTATCGTTATTGTTACTATCACTGTATTGTCCTAGTATTCTAGGTAGCATGAATATTGACTGACTTAATAGTATTAAATGATAATGTAAAAAGATAACTTACATTGGGATTAGGGAAATTGATGAAGGAGATAGCGTCTGTATTTTGGGTGGACCTAGGATACAGGTTGCGCAGCCGAAATGAGGGTTCCACTGTAGGGTTCCTGAGGATGACTGGCATCTATCTGATATTACTATTATTGTCATTGAGTATCTAGCGGTACGGGCCTGGTTCAGTGCCAAGCTTCTGGGGTCGTGGTCCCGAGTATGTACAGGACCCACCTACAGCATCGGCAAAGTCTCCTACTAATCAGTTTCAATAACTTAGAACCCTGATTTGACACGTGTGGTAGGAGTAGTATGGGTTGCGTCTACTGCATGTGGCAATTGGGTTCGCTGACATAATTAATATCAAAACCAAAATCTTACACTGACATTGTAGACTGAACTTGATATATATAACTGATTGTAGACATCTGATTGTACCAATGACCTGACTATACACCTGTCATCCGATTGGACATCTAATTTTGTATTGATTACTTTCTATTCATGTTTTATTTGTTATTTCTATTTTATTCCAGTATATATATTTTATAGTCTGCTCTCATTTATATTCACATGCCTTTTCTTTTTATTCTTACACATTCACTAGGAGTTCTGACTCCTTAGATTTGCATATTCAGATCTGGGGCTATTTATTGTTGATCAGGTATTTGGAGAGGATCACATGATCTTGAAGAGCTAGAGTCTTTCTCTTCCTGATTATCGGTATTCCTGCTCTTTTATTCATGTTATTCCTTGATTCTCTATATCATATCCAGTCACATTTCATATTCTTATTCATTTGCTATCATTGTATTAGACATTATATGTATTATTGCAATGATTTTAGTGCCTTTATAGATGATTTTATAGCTTGTTCAGGTTACTTTAGATTTAGCGTGTATATGTAAGGTATTCTCCTCGCATATATACATCGCCGACTCTCGGCGCGACTCCGTTTTCCCATATTTTGGAAAGCGGGACGTGACAGGGTTTTCTTGGTATCAAAGCTAGGTTTGAAATAAAATGGACTTGATTCTTATCGGTGACCTGAGACAAGCTATAGTTTCACTACAATATACATATACTATCCATACGATGAAATTGACTCCATTTGGAATTGATCGTCCTGGTTACATCTCTTACTCTAAAGTAATCTGGATTCTATCTTGATTTCTATCTTTCTTCTCGATTCTATTCCACTAATTTTATCTCTTGGAACTGGTTACTCCATGTTGAAGCTGCTAGTAGATATCAGAGCGTACAGCGAAAGCGTGGTGTCCATAAGAGGCGACTTGAAATCTTGTTTTCTTCTCCCTTATTTTAATTCTTCTTACCATTCTCTGCCTTATCCAAATTTTGAGGACAAATTTTTTATATGGTGGGTAGGATTGTAACACTTAGTTCCCAATATACGTATGTCAATACTGGTATCTGATATTGCTTTAATCATCCTGATAGCTGGGTTGAGCCTATTTTAGCTCAAGATATTATTTCCCAATATTTTGAATTTTTCTGAATGTTTTGGAAATTTTTGGGAATTATTTGAGAAGAATATCAATTCAGGATCGATCGGTGTCACAGACTGACTCTGAGATTTTTAATTAACGATCAGGGATGAATTTTAGGGATTCGACTCCACAACAATGTTCAAGATGACATTTTCTATTTTTGTGATTTTTTGAGGATTTTCCTAAATTATTAGAAGTTTAGTCCAATAAACTAATAATTAAGTGTCGATTTATATAAAAAATGCAATTAAAATAAAAAATAAAAAATTTAGAAAACCAACATGTTGTTTTACAGGTTCGAACCTGTGAGTCATCATCAAGATGTTTAATCCACAAACCATGATACCGTCATTACTTTTAGCATTAAAAAGTAACCAAATTATTGTTCAATGGTAGTTCTACTCAAGACTTGGATGATCTTACCATTCAATATCAGGATATGAATCATAATTATATGCGCAGAATTAGCGAATCTGAAGTTAAAGAGTCCTTGAAGAGGATGAAGTCAAGGAAAACTGTTAGCCCGGATGGAATTCCTATTGAGGTATGGAGATGCCTAGGAGAGGTGGGTGTGAGATGGCTTCTTTAACAAGATCTGGCTAACTAAAAAGATGCCAAATGAGTAGAGAAAGAGTATCTTAGTACCTCTCTATAAGAACAAGGGTGATATCCATAGTTGTTCAAACTATCGTGGAATAAAACTTATGTGTCATACCATGAAGTTTTGGGAAAGGATACTTGAACACAGGTTAAGCCAGAATGTTACAATATCAGAGAAGCAGTTTGGGTTCATGCGGGGTGATCGATGACAGAGGGTATTCATTTGCTTCGTCAACTTATAGAGCGATTTCGAGAGAGGAAGAGAAATTTGTATGTGGTCTTTATTGATTTAGAAAAAGCTTATGATAAGGTGCCAAGAAAGTTATTATGGTGGTCATTGATGAAAAAGGGAGTCCCATCAAATATATTGACATAATCAAGGATATGTACGATGGAGTAGTGGCAAATGTCAGAACTTGTGGAGGCATAACAAGTGATTTTTCTATCACAATTGGATTGCATCAAGGATCTGCATTGAGTTCATTCTTATTTGCCATAGTGATGGATGAGCTTACTAGAGCTATTCAAGATGGGATACCCTGGTGTATGCTATTTGTTGATGATATTGTCCTAGTCGATGAGACGAGAGCTGGGGTAAATGTCAAATTGGAGTTATGGAGGCAAACTCTAGAATCTCGAGGTTTTAGATTAAGTAGGGCCAAAACAGAATATATGGAGTGTATATTCAGTAAACATGTAATCTGAGATTATAGTATTGTAAGATTAGATGGACAAGAAATACCAATGAGCAATCATTTTAAGTACTTGGGTTCTATTATCCAAAATGATGGAGAGATTGATAGTGATATCAACCATAGGATCCAAGCCGACTGGTTGAAATAGAGGAGCGCAACTGGAATTTTATGTGATCATAACATTCCGTTATGGCTGAAAGGAAGTTTTATCGGACTGTTATTAGGCCAGCTTTGTTATATGGCACAGAATGTTGGGCTATAAAGAGACATCAAGCCCGGAAGATGAGTGTAGCGGAGATGTGCATGCTTTGTTGGATGTGTGGTAACACGCGGAGAGATAAGGTGAGAAATAAGGATATTCGTACTAAGATAGGTATAACCTCTATAGAAGAGAAGATGAGAGAAAACCATCTACGATGGTTTGGTCTTGTGCGACGTAGACCTACAGATGCACAAGTCCGGCGAGCAGAGTGTATCAATTTAGAGCAAGTTAAAAGAGCGCAGGGGAGACCGAAGAAAACAAGGATGGAGGTAATATGACAAGATATAGAGGTTAAAGGTCTTAGTGAAGGCATATTGCTCGATAGGAATGAGTGAGAAAGCTGATTCATATGCCCGATCCGGCGTAATTCTCTTTTGGTTCATGTAGCCTACCCCAAATACTTGGGACAAATGGCTTGGTTGTTGTTTTTATAAGACTTCATCAATTAATCCAAATCAAAATGAAACAAAACCCCCTTTTCTTTGTCACCAGAGTTTTGAACCCGCAACCACCACTTTTAAATCCTAACGCCCAGATCACTTTGCCACATTGGCGTGTGAAATCACACAGATTCTATTTAAACATCAGTTACTTCATCTTCTCCTTCACCCATAAACCCATGTTCTCCACCTACTACTTCTTTTCTCTGCCACATTTCCCTCTTTCTCTCACCCACTCTCTCTCACGATCTCCACTTCTCCCCCATCTCTCTCTCGTTCTCACCCACATTCTCTCTTCCTTTCATATATTAATCTCTCTCTCTCTCTTACTATCTCTTTTCTCCCTACCACAAACTAGCTATCGCCTTGACCTCTGCCCAATACCGGAGTCATCGCACCCATCCCCATGCCGCACTAGCAATCCACGGCAGGGAAGAGCACCAAGCAACAGCACCCTTGGCCACGCAATTGCTCTCCACCACCCAAACCATGGCACATCTCGGCAACACTTCAACCTAAGCCCGGATCCATCCCTCTCCTCTTGGCCGTGAGCGCCCCACCTGCACGTCGGAGGTCCGCGAAGTCGTGCACCGCCCTGGCCAGGCCCTTGGCGCGCACCCATCCAACCAGCATCTATAGCCCTGTTGTCGTGCCCCTCCTCACTAGCAGGACCTGGGCTCTCCTCTCCTTGCGCAGTGATAGCACTACAGACCACACACATTTCCCCCCCAGCCACAACAGCAGCCGTTACCCTCATTGTGATCCAGCACAGTCAGGAGTCCCTCTCTCCAGCCTGCGTAACCTCCGACGACTGTCGATCCTCTCCGGCGAGCCTCTATCGTTGTCCGTGAGAACCGCCGTCGACGGCCACGCATGACCCCATGGTCGAAGTACTTCCCTCTCTCTTTCAGGTATTTTCTTCCCTTTCCCTCTCTCTTTGTCTAGTTCTCTATATAAGTATTTATGCATGTATGTGTATGTGTGGGTGGTGTTACGCTATGCAAGAGCATGTCCATAGGTGCATTCCCTTCACCCTCTCTGTGAACATGTGTGTTGCGTGTGAGTAAGTGTGTGTTTGTGTGATAAGTATGTGTGTGTGAGTATGTTAATCTCTCTCAGTATATATCTCTCTTTAAGTGTGTATATGTGTTTATTGCGTGTGCGTTGAATCCCCTCAGACCTCGGCAGGTCGCGCCCACCATGGAGCCTCCCCTCTTCGGTTGAGACCAACACCCGAAAACAGCCCCTGCACGCTCCTTGGCTATGCTCCATCCCCACACCAAGACAACCACCAGGCCTGTCCTCTCCTAGTGCAAGCAACCCCCATCTTGGCCTTGCCGTGAGCCCCTTCAGCATCCTCTGCCGAGCCCTCTCTCCCTCCCTTCATGGAATCACCCAAACGCCTCCCCGCCTCGTCGTACGGTGAAATCCAGTACTCCTTCTTGATCCACGACAGCACATGGAAACCCCGAGCACCAATCGGCGAGCTCTGCGATGCTCCGCGGCATCCCTATCTAGTCGCGAGAACTTTGGCGAGCCGTCGACCCCTCTGCGCCCTCCGATCTATGTCGTCGAGACCACGAACTCACCCGCGACCTCCGTCTTCACCACCATGGCCGAGCTCCCCCTGCCTTTTCCCTCTCAGGTTCATTCTTTTTCTCCCTCTTTGTATATATATTATATGTGTATACATTGCTTATGAAAGGGTAAGTAATTATATGTGTTATAATTATATGATATGTACATATTATGTGCATGGTGTTTTAATGTGTGCATTTATTTTCATGTGTGCGTGAGTTTGTGTGTAGGTGCGTGTGTTCCTGTGAGTGTTTGGATATAAGTTAAGTTGTGTGTATGGGTATTTATTTAAGTATGCATGAATTATGTGTGCATTAAGGTGCATGCGTGACTTCAATTGCATGTATATGTATGCATTTATGTAAGTGGCATGTACGTGTACGAGTATATGTTCATGTGAGTTCATGGTTGGGTTGTGTGTTGCAACGTTTTGGACCGGTTTGTTGAGATTCGAACCCGTAACAGAAGATCCGGATAGGTGCTCGTTGTAGACCCGATACACTGGTTATTCGAAGATCGACCCATGGGATGATTCGGAGGCTCATACCGATTCTTGCAGTGAAGAGCAGACAACAACTCGATTCCAAAATCATATCATTTCATGTGAATGTTTGTTCTTGTATCATTTCTTTATTTATCATTGTCTGTATCGTTTATATATTATCTGTATCATTTCATGTGACCATCTGATATATTTGATCATTATGATTACCCGTATCATTTCATATGACGTCAGTGACTATACACCTTACATATCTAGTTAATAGGAGCATTTGTGGGCGTCATTTCATGCGTTGGTAATCACTGTTGTTAGCTTAGGTCTAGTATTGATATACTATAGGCCTGACTTAACTTTGTAACTGACATAGCTATGATAAATCTTAATATGTGTGTGTGTGTGTGTGGGCGCGCGCGCGCGTGTGTCTATATATATTGATCTTGAGATTGATGGATTCTTGATTGAGGTTAGAGATTTATATTCTATGTGAAGTGATTTTTGGTCATATTATTTGGTGACTATTCTGACTAGAACTCCAGTAGATATTGCGAAAGTGTTGGATATGATATTGCTTTACTGATAGACTAATTTAACGATACTTGGATTGGTATTGACTTAGTTAGAGTATGGAGTTGACTTGAGGCCTATATTTGTTTTAGAGGATTTTTAATAATATTTTGATAGGATTGATGTAGTTGGATTTATAGTTGTGAGTATTTGGATTTATGTACAGATTATATCGTTCGCGTACAGATGATGTTTTGTTAATGTTGAGTATTAAGAGAAGACATTTTTAGATTTCCTATAGCTTGAGGATATCCCACTCCCTAGTTATGACCTTAATTGGGATTGAAACTATTGGAAATGTAACTTAGACGATAATCAGACTTAGATCTTGAAATTTAACTGGTTCATGATCATAGTTATATGAGTATATATGTGGGTGTGACATTATCCGTAAATTTGATTATTCTTATTGATGGTAAAAACTTGTGAAAGTTTAGTTAGATATTGATGATTAATTAAATAGGAGATTCTTATTAAAAAGATGGGATTTTGGACTTGTCAAGTAGACTTAATTGGATTGGAGTTGATGCGGGGGTTGAGGAATAGACGATGATTGCGTTGACTTGACCTGGTGCATTTTAGAGATATATATACTTGATATGTTACTTGAGTTTCGGGATCTTGTGATTGACCAGGATAGAGTGAGAGTATGTGATGATCTTGATCGGATCGGAATATGGGGATTTGATCAGATGTATAAGAACATGTAGTTATTTTAGTTATAAAGATTCGGTTATATCGGTGACTTAGAGGATGAATATACCAATTACTTGGGGATCAATGTCTAGACCTGATACTGTAATTTACTGAAAAAGTATTGTTAGACTGTAACACTCGGTATAACTCTATTCATCGTATACACTGTTACTGTCACCATTCGCTATTCTTATTACTGTTCACCGTGTATACGATTACCGTTACTGTTACTGTCACTGTATTGTCCTAGTATTCTAGGTAAGATGGATATTGACTGATTTAATAGAAGTAAATGATAATGTAAAAAGACAACTTACATCAGGATTGGGGAAATTAATGGAGGACGCAGCGTCTGTTTCTTGGGTGGATCTAGGATACAGGTTGCACAGCCAAAATGAGGGTTCCACTGCAGGGTTCTCGGGGATGACCGGTATCCATCTGATATTACTGCTGTTACTGTTACTGTTACTGAGTACCTAGTGGTACAGGCCTGGTTCAGTGCCAGGCTTCTGGGGCCGTGGTCCCGAGTATGTACATGACCCACCTAAAGCATCAGCAAAGTCTCCCACCAATAAGTTTTAATAACTTAGGACCCTGATTTAACACGTGTGGCAGGCGTAGTATGGGATGCGTCTACTGCATATGACAATTAGTGTTCACTGGCATAATTACTAACAAAACTGAAATCTTATATTGATATTGTAGATTGAACTTGATATATATGACTGATTGTAGACATCTGATTATACCAATAACCCGACTGTACACCTGACACCCGAACGGACATCTGATTTTGTACTGACTGATTTTATTACTTTTTATTCATGTTTTATATGTTATTTATGTTTTATTCCAGTATATATATGTTTCATAGTCTTCTCACATTTATATTCACATGTCTTTCCCTTTTATTCTTACACGAGTTCTGACTCCCTGGATTTGCATATCTAGATATAGGGCTATTTATTATTGACCAGATATTTGGAGAGGATTACATGCACTTGAGGAGCTGGAGTCTTTCTCTTCTTGATTATCGGTATCCCTACTCTTTTATTCATATTATTCCTTGATTCTCTCTATATCGTATCCAGTCACATTTTATATTCTTATTCATATGTTATCATTGTGTTAGACATTATATGTATTATTGCAGTGATTTTAGTGCCTTTATAGATGATTATATTGAAATTACACATAGAGGGGGGTGAGTAGGTGTATAGCTAATCAAATAAAAATTCTAAACAATTTCAATATGAAATAATGTAACCGATCACTCAAAACAAGACTTGAAGTCGGATTCCCTGTGAAGGGCTCTGAACTTCTCCTCGTGATTCCTCTAAATAAGAGTTGAGGTGCTCAATTGCTATCTTGTTAAGATGAGTATTGATCGACAAGAATAAATGAATGATAAACAAGTAAATAGAGAAAATAAAGCAATCGCAAACAAAAAAATTTGTTCCGAGGTTCGAGTCACCGCTCTACATCCCCGCCTTCTCTACCGTGAAGGATTTCATAACCACTATTGGATCCTCCACAAAGGGACCTTACAATAAGTAATTACAATCACTCAGAGTACACAACTCTCCAACTCAATCCTCTACACCAGTGGCAGCACAAAGCCAATTGAGATAACAAGCTCTTGGTGATTAAGAGATCACAAACACTCTCTTTGCAACTCTCTTACAAAAATCTATAGAGTAAAATGTAAACTTGAAGCTCAAAGATATAAGTGAGAGTGAAAAATCAGAAAAGAGAGATTTTAAGAGCATAAAAACTCAATTAAAACTTTGAAAATAAGAGCACAAAAGAAAACTTTGAAACTTTTTCTCTTTGAAAGCAAAAACTAGATTTTTCAATAGAATTTGTTGTTATTTATATTCAATCCCAAAGATCTTTTATATAGGTTTTAGAAAAACACTTTTAGAATTGTTACCAGGTCTGAAAGGGAAGAAATTGACCCCAGAAATTCAACTCTCCACGTTTTTAAAAAACATGACAAAATACAGATTTGAAATTCTGACCATTACTACCAATTTGGCAGTCTGTCGGCCGACCGACCGACCAGTTTAAAAATTTGACCGTTAGTGGCTATCGACCAGTCGGTCAACTGTGTCTAACCGAGACAACCATACTTACAGTCGATCGACCGCCCGGTTGACCGCAAAAGGGGATCGGTCGACTGGTCGATCGACTGAGAATGTACACAACATTCACACCCCAATTTTCAGAGGTTCGGTCGACCGTGCAGTCGACCGTTCTGGCCTGTAATAGGCATGGTCGACCGGCCGGTCGACCGACCTAGCCAAAAACAGGGTCAAGGTCAGTTTTAAAATTCAAGAAAATTTCAAAATAATTTTTGTAAATTTTTAGAAGAGAGAAGATATGTATAATAATGAGATGCAAGTTCTAAACTGTGATATAAATTTTTAAGAAAATGTAAAACAAATATCAAATCCAAACATGTCAAAAATAAACCGTAGTTTCGAAAACATGCATTTTTGTGTATGTATATCTTTGAGCCTCAATCTATATTCACACTTTAACAAACTAAATTTTTATAAGGTTTTAATCGACTACAAGAATCTTCAAGCGGACTTCTCTGATGGCAACGTTTGAGTGCTTTGAGCTACAATCCGTACTTGATTACCCTCGAGTCATCAACAATTTTCTTTTAGCGGAAGAAACCTGTTAGATCTTCTTTGAACCCTGAAACACACTTTTAAACTTGATTAGTACCAAATAACTTCATATGCTTTGTTATCATCAAAACACAAAACCGAAGATTGTAACCTTTGGGCCAACATTCTCCCCCTTTTTGATGATGACAAAACATATGAGCTATTTAAAAGTATATAAAAGGAAAGAACTTTGAAAAAGCTCCCCCCTCAGGTTATGCTAGCTATCAACTACAAGATATCAACAAGTTATATGATAAATGCATTTTAAATGAACAAATGAACAAACTAATACCAATAAATACTCAATAAATACTACTTCTCCCCCTTTTTGTCATGCATTAAAAAGGGTAAGCAAAAACAAATATAGTTTTATTTTTTATTTTATTTTTTTAAAAAAATGATACCAATAAAGGAAAAAATTAATGAATCTATAATACAAGCATTTAGTTCACCACAAATGAAAGAAAATCTATTGAAATCATGTGGCTCAGTAAAAATATCTGCTAGTTGAAAATTAATTGAAACATAAACAATTTCAGTATCACCTTTATCATAGTGATCTCTAAGTAAGTGATATTGAATTTCTATGTGTTTTGTCTTTCTATGTTGATTTGCATTTTTAGTCATATGAATAGTACTAGTATTATCACAAAATATCTTAATATGATTATAATGCAAATCATAGTCAAGCAGAGTATGCTTCATCCAAAGGACTTGTGCACAACAAGCCCCGACCGCAACATACTGCGCCTGGCGGTTGAGAGGGCTCCATAATTTTGTTTTTTAGAAGACCATGAAACAAGACAATTTCTTGGAAATTGACAAAATTGACAAGTTTTACCTGTGCTCTTCCTATCCACTTTACAACCGACATAGTCAGCATCCGAAAATTTTGTCATGAAAAATTGTTCGGTTTTCGGATACCACAAGCTCATTCCAATAGTGCCCTTAAGATATCTAATAATAGGTTTTACCGCAATCAAGTGGGACTCTTTAGGATAAGATTGGAATCTAGCACATAGACATACGCTAAACATAATATCCAGCCTACTAGCCGTTAAATATAGTAAACTACCAATCATACTTATGTAAAGTTTAATGTCTACATTATACCTTATTCATCCTTGTCAAGTTTTGTTGTGGTAGCTATGGAAGTTTTGCACGAATTTGCCCCTTCAAGCTCAAATTTCTTGATGAGTTCCTTTCTATACTTGGCTTGATGTATAAAAATTCCATCACTCCTTTACTTGATTTGGAGTCCAAGAAAGTAGTTTAGCTCCCCTATTATAGACATCTCAAATTCGTTCTTCATGCATGATTCAAAATCTTTGCAAACCTTTTCATTAATAGATCTAAATATTATATCAACATAAATTTAAATTATAAGAATATCACTATCTACATGCTTTGTAAACAAAGTGGTACCTACTTTATCTTTTACAAAACCGTTTGAAATAAGAAATATTGAAAGTCTTTAATACCAAGCTCTTGTAACTTGTTTTAAACCATATAAAGCCTTGTCTAATTTGAAAACAAAATCCAGATGTGTAGAATCAACAAACCTTCGGGGTTGTTCAATATACACTTCCTCTTCAATAAAACCATTTAAAATTGCGCTTTTGGCATCCATTTGAAAAAGTTTAAAATCTTGATAAGAAGTAAAAGCAAGTGTAATTTGTATGGCTTCAAGCCGTGCTACGGGTGCAAAGATTTCCTCAAAATCGATACTTTCAATTTGAATGTAACCTTGGCTCACTAATCTAGCTTTATTCCTAACAACATTCCCCGACTCATCCAACTTGTTCCTAAAAATCTATTTAGTACTAATTGTTGGTCTATCATGGGGTCTAGGGACAAGATGTCAAACTTGCTTGCGCTCAAATTGATTAAACTCTTCTTGCATTGCAAGCAACCAATATGAGTCACCCTCAGTTTTGAGGATGCTTTTTGGTTCTATATAAGAAATAAAAGCAAAATGGCTACATAAATCATGGAGTTTCGAGTGAGTAATTATCCCCTTTGACACAACATTTATGATGAGTTCCTTGGGATGACTTGTAACATATCTCTAATCTTTTAAAGTGGTTGTGTTGATGCCCCTTCAACCTCTTGAACTTCACCTTGTTCATCAAGCTTTGGCTTATCTTGTAGGATAGGTGAGTCCTTTAAGGTTACTTTTTTCATGTCTTCACCTAAAGAATCAATCTCTATAACATTCTTAATAGAATCATTAAATTCTTCAAACTTAACATGTATAGATTCTTCAATTGTCAAAGTAGATTTTTTGAAAATTCTATAAGCCTTGCTAGCATTGGAATAACCAACAAAAATAGCATCAAAAGCTTTAACGTCAAATTTTCCTATGTTATCTTTGGTGTTTAAAATAAAACATTTGCATCCAAAAATTCTAAAGAAAGAAACATTAGGCTTTCTCAAATAGTAATTTTAAAAAAAAATTGGAAGTATTTTTACAAAAATAAATTATATTTGATATATAACATGAAGTGTTTACGGCTTCGGCCCATAAATATTGAGGGAGTCCGTATTCACTAATCATTATCCTACCTATATCTTTAAGAGTATGATTCTTCCTTTCAATGACTCCATTTTGTTGTGGAGTTCTAGGAAAAGAGAATTCATGCCCAATTCCATTTTCTTCACAATAAGTGATAAAAGAATGGTTAATGAATTCACCACCTCTATCACTTTTTATGCATAAAATCAAAAAACTTTTTTCTTTTTTACCCTTTTCCTAAAAGCATTAAAATGCGAAAAAGCTTGATCTTTATGTTCCAAAAAGAAAACTCATGTAAAACGAGAAAAATCGTCAACCAAAATACAAACAAAACGGTTTCCATTTAAACTTTTGATTTTAGTTGGATCAAACAATTCCATGTGGATTAACTTTAATGGTCTAAATATCATGATATCCTTGATTGGTTTGAAAGAGGACTTGGTTTGGTTTTCAAGTTGGCACGCATCACAAATGCGATCCTTTTCAAACTTCAAGTAAGAAATACCCTTCACCGATTTCTTAGAGTTAATTCTAGATAGATGGTCAAAAGATACATGGCCTAATCTTCTATGCCATAACCAAGAATTCTCATTGAAAGTATTTAAACATGTATCATTACAATCTAAATTTAGCATATCAATAATATATACATTATTTTCTCGAAATCCAGAAAGAATGAAAGCATCAGTTTTATCATCTAAAATATTGCAAGAAGAATCATCAAAAATAACTTTAAAACCTCGATCACAAAGTTGACTAATATTCAAGTGGTTATGCTTGAGACCATCAACTAAAATAACATTTTCAATTAATGAAGATGAACCAATTTTATTGTTACCTATACCAATTATATTACCCTTTGAGTCATCTCTGAAGGTGACGGTGTCACCTTTATGATACCTTATAGGGTTGAAAAATTATTAATATCCCAAGCCATGTGCCTTAAGTAACCGCTATCAAGATACCATTGCTCCCTACGTCTTGAAGTTTTGGTATGTACCTATATCAAATAATAAAGTTATTAATTTTGGTACCCATATTTTCTTGGGTCCTATGACGTTAGTACTTCAAGCCCAAATTTGATTATTAGAAGCATTTATACAATTAAAATAAAATTTAGCTGAGTGACCCTTTCAGCTACAATAAGTACATGAATAAACTCTACCATACATATATGCATGATATGTATAATAAGCATGTGAGACATGAGTGTGTGATTTAGAAGTGTGAACATGTGTAACATGATATGTTTTTTTTGAAGAATTTTTCTTAGAAAACATGGTCTCTAATTTAGCCTTATCAAACTCACATTTCTTCAAAACATTTTTTAAAGTATTGATTTTAGTTTTTAAAATAGTAATTTTATTTTCATCAATCATGAGAAACTTTGCTTTACATGAAATTTTGCTTGTATCAAAATCTTTTTGTGTAGATAAAAGAGTGGAAGATAAATCATCTTTTTCTTTAGAAAGAATGATTATTTTATTCTAAAGAACTTCATTTTCCTTTTTCATTTTTAGATATTTCTTCTTTAGAAAATCATAATTATTTGAAAATTCTACAAATGCATCTTCAAATTCATTCATAGTTAAACCACAATCATCAAGGGATGGTTCGGAAGTTACCTTAGTTCTGTTATCATTTGAAATGAAACATATGTTTGCCGTGTCCACCTCCTCTTCAGATTCACTTTCTGAATCTCATATAGCTTTGAGAGCTTTCTTCTTATATGACTTCTTTGATGTAAAGGCTTCTTTGAGACAGATGGCTTGTTTTTGATTTTCAGACATTCGACAAAGATATGTCCGGGTTTCCGATAGTTGAAACAAATGATTTTCTTTTTCTCCTTACCTTGCCATCATCTTCTATTGTTGATCTTTTCCTTGTTGTACATCCTCCTAACATTTCTTACAAGGAGGAAAAGATCTTCATCATCATCTTCTTCATCATCATCGTCGGATATGGTGGGAGTAGACTTAAAGGCAATCATCTTTTTCTTTTACGGCGTCATTTCTTCTCTAGCCTTCCTCTCCATTTCATGGGTCTTAAGGTTGCCGATAAGACCAATGAGCTCCATCTCTTCTTTGTCATTTAATTCCTTCAATGTAGTAGCTTTGACTTCCCATGAGGGTGGAAGTGCACGAATGACCTTCCAAACTTTTTATCATTGTCAATGGCATTACCTAAAAAAGCAAGACCATTAGTAATTTTAGTAATTTCATAACCATATCTGAAAAACACCTAGAGGGGGGGTGAATAGGTGTAATTGCTAATCTAATGATTCTTTTTAAAAACTAAGTATGATGAATGATGCAACGATCTCTCAAAACAAGACTAAGAGCCGAATACCCCGTGAGAGGTTCTGAACTCCTTCCTCCCAATTCCCCTTGAATGGGTTAGAGGTGCGCAATGCAACCTTGTTGTATGAGATATGATCGATCAAGGCAAAGTATGATGGATGAATAGTGAGATGCACACAATATATCACAAGCTTGAAGTAATAGCACAAAGAAAGAAACAAGATCACAATCAAGTAATTGAAAGCAATATAGTGCAATAGAAATTTAAAGGCAAAATGGAGAGCAAGAGCAAAAGACAATCGCAAACACAAGTATTTGTTTCGAGGTTCAAGCCACCGCTCTATCCCCGCCTTCACCTCCGTGAAGGGTTTCCACTATCCACCGAGGACGCCTTACAATGGTCTACCGAAGACCCGAGCACCGAGCTCTCCAACTTACAATAACCTCTACCGAAGAGGTGTCTCCACAAGAAGAAAAGGATTACAAGTCACCAAGGTGATCACAAACAAGATCACCAAACTCTTTTACAAACTCTCACTCTTTTACAACTTCCTATAGAATGAGTAAAGGATTTTTGGCTCTAAGAAGTGTAGTGAGAAAAACTCAGTTGTAGAGATGATTTTTGCAAGGGAACACAACTGAAAACTAGCTCAAGAAAGAATTGGAAATAGAGAGCTTAAACACTTTTCTTTTCTCTTTTAAAAACTTTGAAAACTTGAGGATTTTTCTTAGTATTTTGCAAGAGAGTCTTCTCCTCTATTTATAGGGAGAAAAATAGGTTTAAAACAATTTATTTAGAGCTTATTTGCTCTGAAAAAGAACTGAAAAACCTGTAAAAGTCTGCCAAAAAACAGATCAAAAAACAGATTTCAGAATTGCACAAAAGAGGAAAGAGCCGTTGGGCAGCAGCAGGCTTGGCGGTCGACCGGGCCGGTCGACCGCCAGCTCAGCTAGTCAAAGAGCCGTTGGCTCAGGTCTTCTGGCGGTCGACCGGCCGGTCGACCCAGAAAACCCGAGAACAAACCTGCTCTCAGTCTTCCTCTAGCGGTCGACCCAGAAAACCCGAGAGCAATCCTGCTCTCAGACGGTCGACCGCCCGGTCGACCGTAGGACGTGCACAGACGTGCACGCCCAGGCACAAGGGCTGGTCGACCGGGCCGGTCGGCCGGTCAGCCTAAAACAGGAAAAACAGTGTATTTTTTACTTGAAAAATTTTGCGAAATAATTTTTGACTTTTAAGGAAACTTAAGTAATATGCTAGTATGAGCATATAAACAAGATCTAAACATGGTATTTATTTTTGTAAAATATAGAGTCATGTAAATATATATTTAAGGCATGAAACCTAAACCTTTTAAAACATGAAAACTTAAATACAAGACTCACATTTTAACAAAACCAAATTGTGTGTGTGTATCCTAGAGCCAATATCCAACACTCAAACTTTAACATTCTAATTCTTACATTGGTTCTAAGTACTACAAGCTCTTCAAGGGGCCTTTTCACCATCAAGGTCTTCAACACTTGAGTCTTGAGCCCACTTTGAGTTGACTTGAGTCCAAAACACTTTCTTTTAGGGTGTAAACCTTTTAGTAGAGTTAGAACCCTGAAACACACTTAAACAATAAGCAATATTAGTACAAATAACTAATATGTTTTGTAATCATCAAAACACACTAAACATGGGTGATTGTAACCTTGGGCCAACAATATCATTAATGGACTCATTTTCATGCATAGTGAAATTTTCATATTGGGAACGCAAAAAATCAATTTTAGCCCTCTTGACTTATGATGTTCCCTCATGAGTGACCACTAGGTGTGAACAAATCTCGTAGGCGAATTTGTAATGAATGACCATAGCTATGTCGTCATCGTTCAAGGCTTAAAGCAATCCAAAGTATGCTTTTGCATTGGCGTCAAACTCCTTGGTGGCAATATCAGACCAAGTGTCCTCATCACCAGCGGGTACACTAAAGGGTTTAGTCACCGCCTTTGCAACCTGACTTCCTGGAGATTGCAAAAATACGGTCATCTTAACCTTCCATATGGAAAGTTAAGGCCTTCAAACTTGGGAGGGATCTTAATACCTTCGGTCATTTTTATTATAGCAGATGAGAATGAAGATGTTAATGAAATGATTAGCAAGTAGGATCTCTCTAAGGTGGTTAAGCCAAATTCTAGAGACCAATGCTCTGATACCAATTGAAATTACACCTAAAGGGGGGTGAATAGGTGTATAGCTAATCAAAAGAAAATTTTAAACAATTTCAATTTGAAATAATACAACCGATCACTCAAAACAAGACTTGAAACCGGATTTCCCGTGAAGGGCTCTGAACTTCTCCTCATGATTCTTCTAAATAAGAGTTGAGGTGCTCAATTGCTATCTTGTTGAGATAAGTATTGATTGACAAGAATAAATGAATGATAAACAAGTAAATAGAGACAATAAAGCAATCACAAACAAAAAAATTTGTTCCAAGGTTCGAGCCACCGCTCTACGTCCCCGCCTTCACCGCCGTGAAGAATTTCACTATCCACTATTGGATCCTCCACAAAGAGACCTTACAACAAAGAATTACAACCATTCGGAGTACACAACTCGCCAATTCAATCCTCTACACCAGAGGTACCACAAAGCCAATTGAGATAACATGCTCTTGGTGATTAAGAGATCACAAACACTCTCTTTGCAACTCTCTTACAAAATTCAATAGAGTAAAATGTAAGCTTGAAGCTCAATGATGTAAGCGAGAGTGAAAATCAGAAAAGAGAGATTTTAAGAGCAGAAAAACTCAATTAAAACTTTGAAAATAAGAGCACAAAAGAAAACTTTGAAACTTTTTCTCTTTGAAAGCAAAAACTAGATTTTTTTTAATAGAATTTGTTATTTTTTATATTCAATCCCAAAGACCCTTTATATAGGTTTTAGAAAAACACTTTTAAAATTATCTACCAGGTCTGAAATAGAAGAAATTGACCATAGAAATTCAACTCTCCATGTTTTTATAAAACATGGCAAAATACAGATTTGAAATTCTGGTCATTACTGCCAATTTGGCAGTCATCGATCGACCGCCCGGTCGACCGGCCAGTTTAAAAAATTTGACTGTTGCTGGTGGTCGACCGGTCGATCGACCGTGTCTAACCGAGACCAACATACTTACAGTCGATCAACCGCAAAAGGGGATCGGTCGACCGGTCAGTCGACCAGGATTGTACACAACATGGACACCCCACCGTTCTGGCCTGTAATAGGCACGGTCGATTGATTGGTCAACCATTCTGGCCTGTAATAGGCACGACCGCCGGTTGACCGACCTAGGCCAAAAACAGGGTCAAGGTCAGTTTTGAAATTCATGAAAAATTTTAAATAATTTTTGTATGATTTTTATAAAGAGAGAAGACATGTATAACAATGAGATATAAATTCTAAACTGAGATATAAATTTTTAAGAAAATGTGGAACAAGTATAAAAATCAAACATGTCAAAAATAAACCATATTTTCGAAAACGTGCATTTTTGTATGTGTATATCTTTGAGCCTCAAATCTATATTCTACTCTTTAACAAAGTAGATTTTTATAAGGTCTTAATCGACTATAAGAATCTTCAAGCGGACTTCTCTGAGAGCGACGTTTGAGTGCTTTAAGCTGCAATCCGTACTTGATTACCCTTGAGTCATCAACACCTTCCTTTAGAGGAAGAAACCTATTAGATCTTTCTTGAACCCTGAAACACACTCTTGAACTTGATTAGTACCAAATAACTTTATATGCTTTATTATCATCAAAACACAAGGGATTGTAACCTTTGGGCCAACATATATAGCTTGTTCAGGTTACTTTAGGCTTAACGTGTATACATAAGGTATCATCCTAGCATATATACGTCACCGACTCTCGTCGCGACTCCGTATCCCCGTATTTTGGGATGCAGGGCATAACAGATTCCTTGCTACATAAACTGCAGTCCACATCACACAAATGCAACTACTAATGGATCAAATGAAAGCCGAGAACTGAAGAGAGCAATGCACACAATGAAGCATAAATATATTAATGCTCAACTTTATGCTTTTGTTGGTCTAAAATGCATCCAAATATACACATTTCGAGTAACAGAGAAACAGAACGTAATGCAATCGAGAAATTGTCAGGTTTACTAAGCAGAGATTTATGCTAAACAAGGTAGAATTGATTTAAGAATGTAACTAAGATCTATGTGATCAAGGTAAGCACTTGTAGTGGTTGTGGCTTCTACATGAGGAATCTGCAGAAGGTTAAGAGTGTCATAAAGAGTTTTTTTTTTTGAGTAAAAAGTAGAAAGTCCACCCCACTTCATTAACAAGAAAATAATGAAACTACAAGAGGAGCATGGAACATGTCCCCAAAAGTCAACTATTCAAGATACAACCATATACAATCCCCATACGGGATTACATCCACAAAAGCCACAGACGTCAAGATTGATCTAGATACTCCACAAAACTAGTAGGAACAAATCCTCACAAGTCACAAAATGCAGCAAACACAAAATAAAGGTTTCGAATTATCCCAAAAGGCCTAACACAGATTATATCTGTCCCCATGAGTAGAGTCTGTCGTCCACATCATTGGGCATCCCATGCCTACTCAACCTGGAATAAAGGACCCAACCGTATCTTCTTTTTGGCCCCTATCATACCTGCCTAAGAGGAAACGAGAGAAAGAATGTGATGTATAATATGGAACGGAAGCAACAATTATTTCTATCCATCCAAATACACAACAAAGTGGCAGCCACAACCATGTCCCAGGTCTTACGCGACCTCATTGATACATGATGTGAATGCCACTCTGTCCAATAGTCTCTAAGCTGCGAAGGGTGTGTTCTAATGCCAAACGTATCTAGAATCACCCCCCAAATACACTGACTGAACGGACACAACATAAATAAATGTTATGTGGACTTAATCTCCCTCTGACACCGAACTCACAAGCCGTCTATAGGGCAGTTATTGGAACTTGTTTTGATGAAGACATTTGTGAAGCATTTCATTTGGAGCTCTAACACACGACGAATCAAGAGTTCTTCATGATCAAGACTGCCCAAAGAAAGTTGATATGATGTGGTTTGTAATTGTGAAATAGCATGTCAAAAGCCTTGATGCACACACACATATCATGTCTATATAGTCGACTTATAACTCCTTATAGTCGACTAATCCATTTGGTAGTCGACTAACCCAATCCCTCTAGTCGACTAGTCATATGTCCAAAATATACCCAACTCTCTGTTTGTCCATTAGTCGACTTGACAGACAATATTAGTTGACTAATAGACTTTGTAGTCGACAATCCTATGCCCCTAGTCGACTAATCCCTGGCCTAGTCGACTTAGATGTTAGTTGCAGTCGACTTGATTCAGTTAACCAGAAAACTGTCATTCGAACTTATCTTGACCTAGTCGACTAATACCCAAACATAGTCGACTACTCTTTGAAAAATTTCCTTGTATAGTCGACTAACTCAAAAGGCAAGTTGACTATTGGTAGTTTCTGACTGTTGGACAGTTTCTGTTATCTGGTCTTTTGTGCAACGTTTTCTAACGTTTCAAACATTTGAATTGCACCTATAACTACCCTAACTAACCCTAGAGTGCAGCTATATAGGGTTGTTATTCTAAAGGCCAAATACCAATCCTAATCTTCAGTTTTCTAAGATCAAAAATTCTGCCAATCCTGAAAACTGTTCCCACTTCAGTTCTTCACTAAATTCTGATTCTCTAGTGAAGTTCTATGAAGTTTCTCCTATACTAGACCTTGTCCACGTTCATACACAGTACCAAGACTTATAGGAAAAGTGTTGTAATACTCAAAGCATTCATTGTACACGGGTGTCTTCTTGGTATAGAAGCAGTTGTACAAGGTGAAGTTTGTTCTCTTGGTGGAAGATAAGGTGTTCTCTTGGTGGAAGAGAAGGTGTACACATTTGGCAAAGGGGATTTGTCAAGTGGTGTACATGGTTGTGATTTTGGGTGTACAAAATTAAGGATAAAGGAAAATCTCAAGCGGGTGGCTTGGGGACTGGATGTAGGTCACGAGGACCGAACCAGGATAAATCTCTCGTGTTTGCGTTTGTCTAAACTTTTCTGAGATTTGATTTCCTTTTTGCAAGTATATTTATTTGTTTAACTTAATCCTTCTTTGTTTAGTATTTGTGTTGACTTTGTAGTTTAGATCCATAAGTGCCAACAGAGAAAGTTCCGCATTTGGCATCATCTCGGGACCAACAATTAGTATTAGAGCGAGGTCCTACGTTTGGTATCAGAGCCCTGAACCGGCATACAGAGCAGGTCTCACATTCGGCATACAAGCCCTGCATACCTAGTCAACAACAAGAAAGGATGGCAACGGAGTTTTCATCATCCCAATTCAAAGAAGGACATTCTACACAACGTCCACCGCTATTTGACGGATCCAACTACAACTATTGGAAGTGTAGAATGAAGATCTACTTGCAATCGCTCAACTACGAACTTTGGAACATCATAGAAGCATCGTACACCAAACCAACAACCAACTACAGCGCTTGGAGTGATGATCAAAAGAAGAATGCGAACCTTGACGCCAAAGCGATGAATGCCTTGTTCTGTGCATTAACCAAAGAAGAGTTCAACAGAGTGTCAACAGCCACTTCTGCACATCAAATATGGCATACTCTTCAGGTAACACACGAAGGCACAAGTAAAGTTAAAGAGTCTAAAATATTTGTTCTTATCCACAGGTTTGAATTATTTAAAATGGAGGAGAATGAAACCATATCCGAAATGGTTACAAGATTCACCGACATTACCAATTCCTTAGCATCTCTTGGAAAGAACTACACCCAAGTTGAAAGAGTTCGTAAGATTCTTCGTGCACTCACACCAGAATGGGAGAAGAAGACAACCGCAATTGAAGAGGCGAATGATCTCTCAACTATGACATTAGAAAACTTAATCGGTAATCTAATGGCATATGAAGTGCAGTTAGAAGAAAGAAAGAAGGATGAACGACAACACCACTCAAAGAAGAAAGAACTTGCCTTCCATGCATCCTCCGACACGGACGATTCAAATGACGATGAAGAGGAGATGGCAATGCTTTCAAAGAAATTCAGGAGATTCCTAAAGCAAGGTAAATTTAAATGCTTTAATTGCAATAAACCAGGTCATATGAAGATGGATTGCCCTTTGCTCAAGAATAAAAGCAAATACAAGAGCAAAAAGTTCAGAAAGGTGAAAGACTATGAAGCCTCATGGGAGAATAGTGATTCCTCATCTTCTGACGAAGAAGAATCCACTGAACGTGTCAATCTTTGTTACATGGCACTAGAAGATGATGAGGTATCATTTACTGAACTTTCTGATGCATTTCATGAATTATTTAATGATCTAAAGCATGAAAAACTAAAAATAAAGTTTTATCAAAAGAAAATGAAAACCTTTTAAAGGAAAATTCATGTTATGCTTTACAAGTATCTTCTATAAATTCTCAACAAGATGAGTTTGAAAAAGTCATATCATCTTTGAAAAATGATAATGAGAAGTTTATAAAAGAGAACATTTTTCTTAAAAAGGAAACTGAGTCTTTGAATAAAAGGATTTCTATTTTAGATAAAGATATTTCAGTTTTCAAAAAGAAATATGAAGATATTTTGCAAAATGTGACTAAGTTCAATCAAGGAAAAGAAAAATTGAATGATTTGTTATCTTTTCAAAAATTGTCACATAATCATTATGGTATTGGATATATTGAAAAATCTTCATATTGTAGTAATCCATATAGTTCTTTTGTAAAAAGAAAGTCTAAGAAAAATAAGTTTATATGGATTCCTAAGAATTTAAGTATTCATGATAAAAATACCTAAATTGCATCTTACATTCATGATATATGTAATTCATGCAATTATGTGTATACTAACAGGTGGAAACTAAATTCTAATTGAGTCTGGTCTCCTAAAGGTTAAATGTTTTACTCTTATGATTGGTACCATCTAACGTTTATCTTTCAGGTACCATATAAGAAGTCAAGAACAATACTTCATATATATATATATATATATATATATATATATATAATGATATATTTGTTGCAGGGGGAGAACAAAGTATTTCTCTATCTGTTATAACCCAATTTCTGCAGGGGGAGGAAAATATAACTTATTTTCTGCAGGGGGAGCACTTGTGCACACAAAGCGTCATCATCAGAAAGGGGGAGAATGTTGGAACTTGTTTTGATGAAGACATTTGTGAAGCATTTCATTTGGAGCTCTAACACACGACGAATCAAGAGTTCTTCATGATCAAGACTGCCCAACGAGAGTTGATATGATGTGATTTGTAATTGTGAAATAGCATGTCAAAAGCCTTGATGCACACACGCATATCATGTCTATATAGTCGACTTATAACTCCTTATAGTCGACTAATCCATTTGGTAGTCGAATAAGCCAATCCCTCTAGTCGACTAGTCACGTGTCCAAATTATACCCAACTCTCTGTTTGTCCATTAGTCGACTTGACAGACAATATTATTCGACTAATAGACTTTGTAGTCGACTAATCCTTTGCCCCTAGTTGACTAATCCCTGGCCTAGTCGACTTAGATGTTAGTTGCAGTCGACTTGATTCAGTTAACCAGAAAACAGTCACTCGAACTTATCTTGACCTAGTCGACTAATACCCAAACAAAGTCGACTACTCTTTGGAAAATTGCCTTGTATAGTCGACTAACTCAAAAGGCAAGTCGACTATAGGTAGTTTCTGACTGTTGGACAGTTTCTGTTATCTGGTCTTTTGTGCAACGTTTTCCAACATTTCACACATTTGAATTACACCTATAACTACCCTAACTAACCCTAGAGTGCAGCTATATATAGGGTTGTTATTCTAAAAGCCAAATACCAATCCTAATCTTCAGTTTTCTAAGATCAAAAATTCTGCCAATCCTGAAAACTGTTCCCACTTCAGTTCTTCACCAAATTCTGATTCTCTAGTGAAGTTCTATGAAGTTTCTCCTATACTAGACCTTGTCCACGTTCATACCCAGTACCAAGGCTTATAGGAAAAGTGTTGTAATACTCAAAGCAATCATTGTACACGGGTATCTTCTTGGTGTAGAAGCAGTTGTACAAGGTGAAGTTTGTTCTCTTGGTGGAAGAGAAGGTGTTCTCTTGGTGGAAGAGAAGGTGTACACATTTGGCAAAGGAGATTTGTCAAGTGGTGTGCATGGTTGTGATTTTGGGTGTACAAAATTAAGGATAAAGGAAAATCTCAAGCGGATGGCTTGGGGACTGGATGTAGGTCACGAGGACCGAACCAGGATAAATCTCTCGTGTTTGCGTTTGTCTAAACTTTTCTGAGATTTGATTTCCTTTTTGCAAGTATATTTATTTGTTTAACTTAATCCTTCTTTGTTTAGTATTTGTGTTGACTTTGTAGTTTAGATCCATAAGTGCCAACAGAGAAAGTTCCGCATTTGGCATCATCTCGGGACCAACAGCAGTGACATCTAATGAGGTTTTCTTTGGTTAGTGTGGCATCATTAGCTACCAACCATATGAAAGCTTTCACCTTAGGTGGAGCAGGAGTCTTCCAAATCACATCAGATCCTGACATCCTTGTGCCTCCATTGTTAAGGACTTTGTAAGCGGACGCCACTGAGAATTCCCCTGAAGGATCCCCTCGCCAAGTCCTACTGTCTTGTTCTTGAGACAAAAACACCCCCTAGTCAGCCACAACCTGAGAAAGTTCTTGAAACTCAGCAGCTGCCGATTGCCTGTGAGACACTTCAATACGAGGGCGACAATGTCAGTTGTGCCAACAATCAGCCAAAACAGCATATTTATTCTCTACCGCATCAAAGAGAGTAGGGAATCGGTATTGAAGTGGGGTATCTGAGCACAACCTTTCCTTCCAGAAACTGATGTTCTGTCCATTCCCAAGGGCACCAGGTCAAAGCATGTAAACATTCAACAGTTTTTGATATACCTTTCCAGAAATGAGGAAACCCATTTGGATTTAAGGTTACCTTCAAATCACACTCTCTTTCTTTGTCTATACACCTGAATGAAGATTTCCACTTGCCCGAAGAGTGGGAATACAACTTCCATCACCATTTACACAGAAGGGCCTTGTTTATGTCTCTAAGATTCAATAGTCTAAGACCACCAAACTCTTTCTTTTTGCACACGCTCCCAATTAATCAGGTTGTATCCCTTTAATCCCTCTTATTTGCCCGCCATAAGAAGTTTCTCCGAAGGTTGTCGATCCTTTGTACAACCCAGTAGGGAAACTCGTAGAAAGACATGAGGTATGTGGTGATTGATGAAAGCATCGCATTGTTGAGAGTTAGGCATCCCCCCAAAGACAGACTTTTATCCTTCCATCCTGCCAGCCTCTTTTCAATTTTCTCTAACAGAGGAAGCCAATCTGTACTCTTAGGTCTCCGCGGTCTGAGGGGATACCTAAATAATGGATGGGATAAGCCTCCTCCACACAGTTAAAAATATAAGCCATGATGGTGGTCATCTGGGAATGCCTCCCCAAAGGAAGTAAGGAGCCCTTGTGGAAGTTAATCCGCAGTCCGACCAAAGTTCAAAGCAAGAAAGTAATCATTTGAGGGTCAAAGCTTCCTCAATATCATTTCTCCCAAAGAGTTACGTATCGTCTGCATATTGTAAGATTGAGATACCTTCAGCAGGAGAGGAAGGCACCGCTCCTTGAAGGATACCTTGCTCCCTCCCACGACAGATCATCGTACTGAGGATATCCGCCACCAGGGTGAAGATCAATGGAGGCAAAGGGTCCCCTTGTCTCAGTCCCCTACGACAACTAATTTCTTTCCCTAGATGATTGTTGAGCAGTACTCCGACTTGCCAGCTTAGTCTTGCTATGTTGATTTGCATTTTGGTCATATGAATGAAGCTAGTATTATCACAAAATATTTTAATATGGTCATAATACAAATCATAGTCAAGAAGAGTATGTTTCATCCATAAAACTTGTGCACAACAAACCTCGGCCGCAACATACTCCACCTCTGTAGTTGAGAGGGCAACCGACTTTTGTTTCTTGAAAGACCATAAAACAAGGCAATTTCCTAGAAATTGACAAGTATCACAAGTGCTCTTCCTATCAATTCTACAACTGGCATAGTCAGCGTCCTATTAACAAGTCATGGGAAATTGTCTGGTTTTCGGATACCACAAGCCCATTCTAATAGTGCCCTTAAGATATCTAATAACGTGTTTTGTCGCAATTAAGTAAGATCCTTTAGGACAAGATTGAAATCTAGCACATAGACACACACTAAGTATAATATCCAGCTGACTAGCCATCAAATAAAGTAAATTATCAATCATACTTCTATAAAATTTAATGTCTACATTTATATCTTGTTCGTTCTTATCAAGCTTAGTAGTAGTGGCCATGGGAGTCTTACTTAATTTTGCATCTTCAAGTCCAAATTGCTTGATGAGTTCTCTTATATACTTGGTTTGATTTATGAAGATCCCATCACTCATTTGTTTGATTTAGAGGCCAAGGAAGTAGTTTTGCTCTCCCATCATCGACATCTCAAACTCATTCTTGATGCATGATTCAAATTCTTTACAAAGATTTTATTAGTGGATCCAAAAATAATATCATCAATATAAATTTGAACAATTAGAATATCACTATCTACATGCTTTGTAAACAAAGTGGTGTCAACTTCACCTTTAACAAAACTGTTTGAAATTAGAAAAGTTGATAGTCTTTCATACCAAGCTCTTAGGGCTTGTTTTAAACCATATAAAGCTTTATCAAGTTTGTACACATAATCCAGATGTGTAGGATCAACAAACCGGAGGGTTGTTTAACATACACTTCCTCTTCTATAAAATCATTTAAAAATGCACTTTTGACATCCATTTAAAAAAGTTTGAAATCTTTATAAGAAGCAAAGGCAAGTGTCATCCGTATGGCTTCAAGTCGTGCTATGAATGCAAAGGTTTTCTCAAAATCGATACCTTCAATTTGGGTGTAACCTTGGACCACTAACCTAGCTTATTTCTAATAACATTACCCGACTCAACTAACTTATTCCTAAAAATCCATTTAGTACCAATAGTTGGTCTATCACAGGGTCTAGGAATAAGATGTCAAACTCGATTGCGCTCAAATTGATTGAGCTCTTCTTGCATTATAAGCAATCATACGAATCGGCCTCGGCTTCGAGGATGTTTTTGGGCTCAATGTGTGAAATAAATGTAAAGTGCCCACATAAATTATGGAGTTTGGATCGAGTAGTTACCCCTTAGATACGTCACCTATGATGAAGTCCTTGGGATGATTTGAAGCAAATTTCTAATCCTTTGGAAGTGGTTGTGTTAGCTCCACTTCAACCTCTTGAACTTCACCTTGTACATCAATTTTTGACTTTTCTTCTTCAATAGGTGAGCCTTCAAAGTTATCTTCTCCATGCCTCCACCTAAGGAATCAATCTCTACAACATTCTTTATGAAAGCATTAGATTCTTCAAACTTGACAAGAATAGATTCTTCAATAGTCAAAGTAGATCTATTGAAAACTTTACAAGCTTTACTAGTATTTGAATACCTAACAAATATGGCTTTATAAAATTTGGCATCAAATTTTCCTAAATTGTCTTTAGTATTTAAAACAAAGCATTTACAACCAAAAACTTTTAAGTAAGAAACATTAGGTTTTCTCAAATAGTAAATTTCAAAAAAAGTTTTAGAAGTATTTTTATAAAAATAAATTTTATTTGAGATGTAACATAATGTGTTTATGGCCTCGGCCTTTAAGTATTGAGGGAGTCCGTATTCATTTATTATTGTCCTAGCCATTTCTTGAAGAGTTTGATTTTTCCTCTCAACGACTCCATTTTGTTGTGGAGTTCTAGGATATGATAGTTCATGTTTGATTCATGTTCTTCACAATAGGTGATAAAGGAGTGGTTAATGAATTCACCACCTCTATCACTTCTTATACGTAAAAGTGGAAAAAAATTCTTTTTCAACTCTTTTTCTAAACACTTGAAAATGTGAAAAGGCTTAATCTTTATGTTCTAAAAAGAAAACCTAAGTAAAACAAGAAAAATCATCAACAAAAATAATAACAAAACAAATTCTACTTAGACTTTTGGTTTTAGTAGGACCAAACAAATCCATATGAATTAACTCTAAGGGTCTTGATGTCATGATATCCTTAATTGTTTTGAAAGAGGACTTGGCTTGTTTCTTAGGTTGGCACGCATCGCAAATACGGTCCTTCTCAAATTTCAAATAAGGAATACCTTTCACCACTTCTTTATTGTTTATTCTAGATAGATGGTCAAATGAAACATGGCCTAGTCTCCCATGACATAACCAAGAGTCTTCATTACAGACATTTAAACACGTACCATTGCATTGTAAATTTGACTTATCAATCATGTACACATTATTTTCACGAAAACCAGAAAGTACACATGTATTGATTTATCTATCTAAAATATTACAAGCTAAATTATCAAAAATCACTTAGAAACATCTATCACAAAGTTGACTAATACTCAAGAGGTTATGATTGAGACCATCAACTAAAACAATATTTTCAATCAAGAGAGATGAGCCAATTTTAATGTTACCTATATCGATAATTTTCCCCTTGGAATCATCTCCGAAGTTGACGGTGCCATCTTCATGGTACCTTGATAGGGTTGCAAAATTGTTGATATCCTACGTCTTATGTCTTGAGCAACTGCTATCAAGATACCACCGCTCCCTACGTCTTGGAGCCTTGGTGTTTACCTATATCATGTAACAAATTGGTTGATTTTGGTACCCAAATTTTCTTGGGTCCTTTAATGTTAGCATTTCGAACCTAACTATGATCATTAGAAGCATTTATTCTATCAAAACAAAATTTGGCTAAATGACCTTTTCGGCCACAATAAGTACATGAATAAACTCTTCCATAAATAGAGGCATGATGAGAGTGTTGGGTATGAACATGCTTGGTGTGCATAGTGTGTCTAGCATGATGTACATGTATATGTTGTGATTTAGGAGTATGGTTATGTGTGGCATGATAAGCATGTGTAGTATGAATATGTTTCTTTGGATTATATTTCTTTGGAAACATCGCCTCCAACCTAGCTTTATCAAACTCACATTTCTTTAACACATCTCCTAAAGAGTTAATTTTATCTTTTAAAATAGAAATCTCATCTTTATCAATTAATGAAAATTTTACTTTACATGAAATTTTATACGCATCAAAATCTTTTTGTGTGGATATGAGTGTAGAAGAAAGATGATCTGTTGAGAGTACAATAATTTTATTATAAAGAGTTTCATTTTCCTTTTTCACTTTTAAATACTTCTTTTTAAGAAAATTATAGTTGTTAGACAACTCTTCAAAAGCTTCACTCGATTCATCCATAGATAATTCACAATCGTCAAGTGAGGGTTCGGATGTTACCTTAGGTGTGTTATCATTAACCATGAAACACACATGTGCCTTATCAGCCTTATCAACTTCTTCATCGGTTTCACTCTTCGAGTCCCATGTATCTTTGAGGCCTTCTTTTTGTAGGGCTTCTTGGGAGTGAAAGGTTTACTTTTGGTCTCGAACAAACCGCAACCATGTGGCCCGGCTTTTAGCAATTAAAACATATAACCTTCTTTTCTTCTTTCCCTTGCCATCTTCTTCTATTGTTAAACTTGGCCTTATTTTACATCCTCTTTAAATTTTTCACTAGGAAGGAGAATTCTTCATCATTCTCTTTTCATCATCGTCATCGGAGATGGTGGTAGTGGATTTGAAAGCAATCACTTTCTTCATGGGTCTTAAGGTTTCCTATAAGACCGATGAGCTTCATTTCTTCTTTATCGTTTAGCTCCTTCAAAGTTGTAGCATTGACTTCCCATAAGGGTGAAAATGCCCGAATGACCTTCCTTACCTTTTGATTATTGTCAATGGTATCACCTAAAGAAGTAAGACCATTAGTTATTTTAGTAAATTTTGCTTTCATATCATCAATGGTGTCATTTTTATGCATGGTGAAATTTTCATATTAGGAACGTAAGAGATCAATTTTTACTTACTTAACTTGTGACCTCCTTTGTGTGTGACTACTAGATGTGTTCAAATCTCGTAGGCGAATTTACAATGGATGACCATAGCAATATCGTCATCGTTCAAGGCTTGAAGTGAGGCATAGTGTGCCTTAGTATTTGCATTAAAATCCTTAGTAGTAATGTCGGACCAAGTATCCTCATCTCCAATAGGTACACTAAAGGGTTTAGTCACCGCTTCAGCAACCCGGCTTCCTAAGGATTGCAAAAATATGGTCATCTTAACCTTCCATATAGGAAAGTTAAGACCATCAAATTTGGGAGGGGTCTTAATACCTTCTGCCATTTTTACTAAAGTGAATGAGGATGAAATTTTAAAAGAAGTGATTAGCAAATAGGATCTCTCTAAGGTTGTTAAGCCAAAAACTAGAGACCAATGCTCAGATACCAATTGAAATACACCTAGGGGTGAATAGGTGTTTTGCTAATCAAATGCAATTTTAAAACTTATTATGATGAGTTATGCAAACGATCACTCAAAACAAGAATTAAAGCCGAATTTTTCATGAAGGACTCTAGAACTTCTCCTCTTAGATTCTTCTAAATAATGAGTTGAGGTGCTCAATTGCTTCCTTATTGAGATGAGTTTAGACTGGTAATGAAAATGATGGAATGAAAATAATTATAGAATGAAAGACAAACAATATCACAAATATGAAAAATGAAAAGCAATAGAGAGCAAGACACAATCAAATACAAACACAAAAGAATTTGTTTCGAGGTTCGAGCCACCGCTCTACGTCCCCGTCTTCACCACTATGAAGGATTTCACTATTCTCTAAGGGATCTTTCACAAAGGGACCTTATACAAAGGGATTACAACTAGGTCTACACATGACACAACTCCACCAACTCAATCTTTTACACAAAGATAACACAAAACCAATTGAGGTTACAAAGCACTTGGTGATCAAACAAGATCACAAATACCCTCTCTTACAACTTCCTATAGAGTGAAATATGAAGTGATGCTCAAGAAGCTAAGTAAGAGAAGAAATTCAGGTAGAAAGAATAGAGGAGTTTCAAAACCAATTTAAAACAGCTTTGCAAAGAAAGAACTTAGAAATTGAAAGCTAGAAAAACTATTCTCTTTAGAAACAAACTTGAAAACTTGAATATTTTTCTTATCTAAAATCAAAACCTATGACCCGTATATATAGACAATGAAATAATATCATTTATAAATCATACTAGGTCATTTGGGGTATGTTTAGCCACTTGAAAACTAAAAATGCCTGTTGGAATCCACTAAAAAAACAGATTCAAAAATTAGCCATTATGGCCATTTGGCAGCCTGCCGGTTGACCGGCCGGTCGACCGACAAGTCATCCAGAATAGAGCTGTTGGCTCTGATCGATCGGGCAGTCGACCGCTCGTTATATAAAAAGAAAATTTTAAACTGTCGGTCGATCGACCCTCGGTCGACCCCAACCGAGAGTTAGGGTCTTTCAGTCGGTCGACCGGTCGGTCGACCACAACGGTTGGCAGTCGACTGACAACGTGCACAAACGTGCACACCCCTGGCCAGAGGCCCGGTCGACCGGGCGGTCGACCGTTCTGGCCTGCGGTCGACCGGGGCGGTCGACCGATTTGACCTGAATAGTTTAATGATTGAATTTTGAACTTCAAATAATTTTTAAAATATTTTGTATTGGCTTAAGGGAGATGTAGCAATGTATAGGTGATGAAATACATATTCTAAACTAGTTATAAAATTTTGGAAAAATTATGAGTCATCAACACCAAACATGCAAAAATACCAATATTACCAAAACTTGTATTTTTCAAAATCGTGTATTTTTTATGTGTAACTTCTTGGGCATTACTACCATATTCTACACTTTAACAAACTAATATCTTACAATGTCCTAGGTGACTATAAGATCTTTAACCGGGCTTCTCTATTAACGACGTTTGAGTGCTTTGATCTTTGATCCCGTATTTGAATCTTCTTGAGTCTCTAACACCTTCCTTTAGAGGAAGAAAACTCCTTGAATTCTTAAAATCCTGAAATAAACTTAACCACTTGAACTTGATTAGTACAATAACCACATATGTTTTGTTATCGTCAAAACTATAAAACCGAGTGATTATAACCTTGGGCCAACAATTATTTTTGTGGGTTTTATGTGATTTTATAGGATTTTATAGGATATTAAAAGCTAACATTTTCTAACCTAAAATCCCGGGCTGAGCCCACTGGCGGTCGATCGATCGGTCGACCGAATTAGAGATCGGTCGACCTATGTGCACAGAACGTGCACAGCAGCCTTGGCTATGGACCGGTCGACCGTCCGGTCGACCGAGCCAGAGAGTTCACTCTCTGGTTTTGGCGTCGGTCAAACGGACATTTGACCGTTAGGCATGTTTGCCTGGGGCAGTCGACCGGTAACCCAAATGGTCAGAAATTTAACCGTTAACCGATCGACTGGGCGGGCGACTGATAGGTCATTTTTAACCTGTTATGTACCCCAACAGTTATATTTTCAGACCCTATAAATATCGGTCATTTGAGGTCAGTTTTAACAAAGATTTTCAAGAGCAAAAATTCTAATCTTCTCTAGTGTTTTTCAGCAAGTTTTAAAAGAAGTTTTTGAGCTAAAAATTCTTATCTTTATTTTGTTTTAAAGTTCTTGAAAAATTAAAAGAAAACAAGTTTTGGGATTCTAGTTCTTGTCCAAAATTTCCATATCATTTTCTAGAATTTTCCCAAGTGTTTTCTTTGTATTTTATTTTTCAAAACACTTTGTTTTCTCACGCTTGAGATATCAATTCTATACATATCTATAGGATTTTGTTTTTTTGAGAAAATTATTTGTGATCATTGTGATCACCAAGAGAGTCTTTGTTTATGATCTTTGTGATCACCAAGTGTATTCTTTTCTTTACTTCGTTCTTGGCTTAGTACCCACCTCTTGTGTAAAGGTTTTATGTTTGAAAGAGGAGTTGTATACTCCCAGTGTTGAATTGTAATTCCTCAGTGGAGGTCCCTTTGTTGAAGGCCTTGTGTAGACATAGTGGAAATCCTTCTGTGTGAAGGCGAGGATGTAAAGCAGTGGCTCGAAACATATCTTTGTGTTTGCGCTTGATCTGCTATCTCTCAACTCTATCTCTCTTTATATCTTGTATTGCTTTACATTGTTCATATTCATATGCTAAATATAGTTTGTGTGTGTCCACACTTGTGTTCAACCAAGAGATCTTTTTAAAACACCTCAACTCTTAGTCTAGAGGAATCTCGAGGAATAATTTCAGAGCCCTTTATGGGGAATTCGGGTTCACTCTTGCTTACACATAGTGTGTTTGAAATTAGTTTTTAAATTTTGCATTATTTATCCTAGATTACCTTGTACACATATTCACCCCCCTCTAGATGTACTTCAGGAGAAATATTTATTGAAGAAAATACAATAGTTACATTGAGATCTCTCTCACAACTCTCAATGGTGGAATTCTAGTTCTCTTGAATTCTTGACACACCTTCAAAAGGTCACCCCTGAGGAGTTTATATAGGCACCTGGGATGATCTTAGTCTAACACGAACTCAAATCAATACCTCTTTAGAGAAATAGAAAACACATATCCAAACCAAAATAAAAGACAGATTTGCATTAGGAAACTACCAAAAACCTGAATTCTTCTCCAATGAGATGATGCACTCTAAAAACTAACATATATAGGGTAGATATTTTGTGGGTGGGGATGTGCCACATGGCAAGCCAGGAAGTGGGACAAAAGTGGGAAAATCTACAAATAAAATAATATATTTTAATAGGGTAAAATTCAAAAAATTCAAAAAAAACCTTAAAAATACCTAGAGGTAGAAAATATCGCTTTTAGAAACAATATAAATCAGTTTTTAGAAATTAAATCCCATTTTAAAATTAATAATCTTGAATTATCCAGTGATATTGGCCGACACCAAATCCGGTCAAATTCTGATAAGTTCAGAAAAATCTCCAAAAAAAGCACTAAATTAGAAAATATAATTTTAAGAAATAATATGAAAGTAGATTTTAAAAATTTAACTCTATTTGTGAATTAAAAATCAAAGAATTCGACCAGCAATACCGGTCGACAACGATTTTAAAGATTTTGCAATTTAATTCAGAAAAATTTCAAAAAATCATGAAAAATCTAAAATACTGTAAAATAATGTTTGAAACTGAAATCGGTCTACTAGAAGGACCAAATCGAGTAATAAACTTGGATCGGGTCCCGGTTCAGACTAGGGCCGACTCTGAGTCCACGAATTCAGATCCAATGCAAAATAATCGCATAAATAATCATAAAATAAAATAAATATAGAAATTAAATCACAAAATATGATCAAAAATCTGAATATGTATCTAAGTACGTATTCCGAGAACGGGGTATTATAATGTGGATTATCAATCAAGGAGTTAGATTTTTAGCTGTTAGTAGTTAGTCACTATGAGAGAAAACTAACTAAGCATTTTTGAAGAAATTAAAGGAAAAATAAGAAAGAGAAAGGAGGAATTTTTCATAAATTATCACTCTCTATTACAATGTTTCTCTTTTTCTCCTGAATCACTCTCTAATCTAATCCTAGATCTATAAAGAAAAGAAAAATAAAAGAAGAAGAAAATTCTAAACTACACTATGGAGAAAAAACCTTAATCCTGCTCTCCTCTTCGCATTCTAAATCATACAAGCAGTATTTATAAGCAAAAGGAGGTGTGGGATGACGAGACGATGCTACGCGTCAAGAATCAGCGCCAATGGCCCTGATCTTCTGCCACGTATCTCGCCCAACTGCAAAAAACCTCTATATATGTTCTATTTTTCATATTTTGAATCCGTATTTCTCCATATACAGCTTCAATTCAGGATCTAATGTATTTTTTTAGAAGCTCTTTGCCTTGGTCTCTAAGAAATGTGGATTAATTATCTAAAAATGGGTTTAATTAGGCTTTTATTTTCACTTTACCCATATTCTTTGTTATCTGCATGAGAGACCAAAACATGAGTTATTTACCAGTATTTATTTAAAAACAGGGAAGGAAAATGTGATGATATAATGTAGAATTGACGACTAATCAATAACATATAAGGATATATAATCCATTAGTAAAGTGATGAGTATTAAGGCATTTTTGGAAGTCAGGAAGAGAGGGGAGCGGCCGGTGGAAGAGGGGAAGAAGAGGGCAAGAGGCCTCTTCCCTCTTCCTTTTTTTTTGTTTGTTTTGAAAAAAATGGAAGAGGGAAAAATTTTCTTCCTTCTCTTCATTCTTTTCAAGTGTGTTTGGTTGCATTTGAAGAGGGAAGAGGGCCAATTATGCTGACCCCCATGAGCTTACCCCTCACATTCAACAAAGAAAATTTTGGCAAGATAGGGGCTGTTTTTTCTTGTATGAATAGTCACACACATTGAATAATCAACAACGATAATAACAAACAGTTGTATAAATAGTCACAAACAAGCTGTATTCAATTCAATAACTGTAATATGTATATTTTTACAACAAATTTAAATTCAATTCACAAGGAACCTGTCTCCAATTCCCCCAAACTTAATATACATCTTTCAAACTGAATATACATCTTTCAAACCATCTTCATACATGAATATACAATTTTTGGGGTCTGTGTGCGTGCTTAGGGTGACTACATGTGTGTTTATGTGAATGTTTGTGTGTGTTTGTGAGTGTGTGTACCTTTGTGTGTGTGTGTGTGTTTGTTAGAGTGCGTGTGTGTGTATTTTTTTTGGGAGGTCTGTTTGTGTGTGTGTTTGGGGTTTGTGTGTCACACACACACACGCATCTCTCTGTGTGTGTGTGTGTGTGTGTGTGTGTGTGTGTGTGTGTGTGTGTGTGAATGTGTGTGTTTTCTATTTTTAGGGGGGTCTATTTGTGTGTGTGTGTGTGTGTGTGTGTGTGTGTGTGTGTGTGTCAGTGTGTTTGTTTGTGAGTGTGTGTAAGAGTGTGTGTGTTTATAAGTCTGTGTGTATAAATTTTTTTGGCCGTGTGTTGGGGGGGGGGGTTTCTGTGCATGTGTTTTATGTGCATGAGTGTGTATGTATGCGAGTGTGTATGGGTGTGTGGGGGAGTGTTTTTTGTGTATGTATATGTCTATGTGTCTGTGTGTATCTGTGTGCATGAGTGTGTGTGGTGTATGTGTCTGGGGGCGTGTGTGTGTGTGTTTTTTTCTGTGCATGTCTCTGTGTGTGTGTGTGTGTGTGTGCGTGTCTGATTGTGCGCGAGCACGCATGTGTGTATAGGGGGGAGTGTGTTTATGTGCATGTGTGTGTGTGTAAGTTAGAGAGAGAGAGAGAGAGAGAGAGTGTGTGTGTGTGTGTGTGTGTGTGTGTGTGTGTGTGTGTGTCTGTGTGTATGTGTAAGAGTGTGTTTGTGTGCAAGTGGTATCTTTTTTTTTGTGTGGTTGTGTGTCTATATGTAAGTGTAAGTGCGTGTGTGGATTAATACAAAGTAGCAAGAATACACTTACATAATTTTGCGTTCTGTCATTGAATGAGATGACACTGTGGGTACTCCCTTAACGCTGATCCCACTTGATCTGAGTATATGCAGAGTGTTGTGCTTGGGAGACGTAGGGCTCAGAATAAGCGCGGAATCATCATAAATGCAGCACAATACAAAGAGTAAATTGCATAGGTTATCTCCATAACCCCCTAGGAGTGGTTGCCATTGTTGCCTCCTTTACTCAAAGGGGGTTGCAACCTATCATATCTAGCTCCTAATACATACAACAACATTTGATAAAGCAAATATAATCACTATAGACTAAGCACCATATCATCACGGTCCGTTTCTAGCCCTTGATCACATCTGTAAAAGTAATGGAGTAATCATAAGGAAATAAACTTCCAAAACAACAGCCAAGAAGAAAGAGCATGAACCTACACAAGTGTCAGTATATGTGTATATACAATACATGCACATTATAAAAAAAAACATGTTCACTCAACGCAGACATTCCTAAATGTCAAGTCTCATTGTGATCAACAACTCAAAATGACAAACCATGATCAAAAACCAAAAATGGTAAGACGTAGAAATCTGAAAAACACCTAGAGGGGGGTGAATAGGTGTTATTGCTAATCTAACAATCTTTTTAAAACTAAGTATGATGAATGATGCAACGATCTCTCAAAACAAGACTAAGAGCCGAATACCCCGTGAGAGGTTCTGAACTCCTTCCTCCCAATTCCCCTTGAATGGGTTAGAGGTGCACAATGCAACCTTGTTGTATGAGAATTGATTGAACAAAGTATGAATAAAATGCAATGATGAAATGCACACAAGATATCACAAGTATTACAAGCTTGAAGTAATTGCACAAGGAAAGAAACAAGATCACAAGTAAGTAATAGAAAGCAATATAGTGCAATAGAAATTTAAAGTAAGAATGGACACAAGGCAATCGCAAACACAAGATGTTTGTTTCGAGGTTCGAGCCACCGCTCTATTCCCCGCCTTCACCTCCGTGAAGGGTTTCCACTATCCACCGAGGACGATTACAACGGTCTACCGAAGACCCGAGCACCGAGCTCCACCAAGTACAATAACCTCTACCGAAGAGGTGTCTCCACAAGAACAAGAAGAGGAACAAGAACAAGAGTGATCACAACAAGATCATCAAACTCTTTTACAACACTCTCACTCTTTTTACAACTTCACTATAGAATGAGTTAGGGATTTTTGGCTCTATGAAGTGTAGTGAGAAAAACTCAGTTGTAGAGATGATTTTTGCAAGGGAACACAACTGAAAACTAGCTCAAGAAAGAATTGGAAATGGAGAGCTTAAACACTTTTCTTTTCTCTTTTGAAAACTTTGAAAACTTGAGGATTTTTCTTGGTGTTTTGTAAGAGAGTCTTCTCCTCTATTTATAGGGAGAAAATAGGTTTAAAACAATTTATTTAGAACTTATTTGCTCTGAAAAAGAACTGAAAAACCCTGTAAAAGTCTGCCAAAAAACAGATCAAAAAACAGATTTCAGAATTGCACAAAAGAGGAAAGAGCCGTTGGGCAGCAGCAGGGTTGGCGGTCGACCGCCAGCTCAGCTGGTCAAAGAGCCGTTGGCTCGGGTCTTCTGGCGGTCGACCTGCCGGTCGACCCAGAAAACCCGAGAACAACCTGCTCTCAGTCTTCCTCTAGCGGTCGACCGGACGCTCGACCCAGAAAACCCGAGAGCACTCCTGCTCTCAGACGGTCGACCGCCCGGTCGACCGTAGGGCGTGCACAGACGTGCACGCCCAGGCACAGTGGCCGGTCGACTGGGCCGGTCGGCCGGTCAGCCTGAAACAGGAAAAACAGTGTATTTTTGACTTGAAAAATTTTGCAAAATAATTTTTGACTTTAAGGAAACTTAAGTAATATGCTAGTAGGGGTATATAAACAAGATCTAAACATGGTATTTATTTTTGTAAAATATAGAGTCATGTAAATATATTTTTAAGGCATGAAACCTAATTTAAAACATGAAAACTTAAATACAAGACTCACATTTTAACAAAACCAAATTGTGTGTGTGTATCCTAGAGCCAATATCCAACAGTCAAACTTTAACATTCTATTCTTACATTGGTTCTAAGTACTACATGCTCTTCAAGGGGGCTTTTCACCATCAAGGTCTTCAACACTTGAGTCTTGAGCCCACTTTGAGTTGACTTGAGTCCAAAACACTTTCTTTTAGGGTGTAAACCTTTTAGTAGAGTTAGAATCCTGAAACACACTTAAACAATAGACAATATTAGTACAAATAACTAATATGTTTTGTAATCATCAAAACACACTAAATAAGGGTGATTGTAACCTTGGGCCAACAAAATCTACATTGTGTCTTTGCCCGAGGAGACATCATTCGTCGCCCTATTCACACTTCCCTCGTCCACCAAAGTGAAAGCACACCTAGAGGGGGGGTGAATAGGTGTAAGTGCTAATCTAGGAACTAGATGCTCTAAATGCGGAAGCTAATGCAAATTTTGCAACACACTTAATACAACACACAAGTGTAGCCAAATTTCCCTAAAGGGCTCTGGACTAACTCCTCTTGATTCCCCTAAATATGGGTTGAGGTGCTATATGAAGCTCTTGTGGTTAAGTATAAGTGAGGCACACACACAAGCAATCCAAGCATATAAGGATGAACAATATAAAAGATGCAAGGCAACACAAGCAATATATGATATGAATGAATGAATGATGCTTTGCACAAAATAAAGAGAGAGAGAGAGAGAGTAAAGAGCAATGGATCAAACGCAAACACAAAGATATGTTTCGAGGTTCGAGCCCCTAGCTCTACATCCCCGTATTCACCACCGTGAAGGATTTCCAATCCACTAAAAGGAGTACCGAACTCCTCTCTCAACCAACAATGCCACCGAGGCAATATAACCACAATCCACCTCTACCGAAGAGGGATAAGGCCCGTAGCCAACAACCAAACTCCACCTCACAATAGAGGGAGCAAACACAAACCTCAACCTCTACCAAAGAGGGAGCAACCCAATCAAAGCAAGGGTTTACAACAAGTGGTCTCTTTCAACCACAAACTCTCTTTTCCACAAAACAAAGATCCTAAATAGATTAGGATACAAGATATAGCTCAAGTGGAAAAACTAGGTGTTTGGAAAACAAAGACTCAAAGAAAACACTTGGGAAAACTCTTTGTAAATGATAGAATTGAAGAACAAAACAAATCTCCCAAATTTCTATTTTCTTTGATTTTCCCAAACCCTAAAACACAAAACCAATTTGAAAGTTTAAAGCCCAAAAACACTTTTGAAAACTTGTTTTAAACACTAGAGAAACTCTAAAATTTTTCTTGTAAAAGTCTTGTAAAAATACCCAAAAATAGTTTTATCATTTTGTATTGATATATAAACATGTGATAAAAATTTCAACTTAATTATCAAGCATTTGAACTATTTTTGTGTCTTATCATTTTTACCAAAAAACCAAAACATGTATTTTTATCAAACTTGGATTTTTCAATACATGAATAGGAAAGTCAAAAATAAGTTTGTTTAAAAGTAAAGCATGCATGTATAGAATGAAACAACTATACATATATCAATTAAACTTGTTTTGATCAACTATTCATGAAAACCAAAAATCAAACATAAAACGTGTGTGTTTGTGCACTTGAGCATATCAACTATTCTTATCTTTACACATGGATCTAAAACACACTAAACACTAGGATACCTAAGTCTTCTTGACGATTTTCAATCTTCAAGCCGACTCGATCCTAAACGTGATCCACCGAGTGCAAAGGCATGATCTTGATGCTCGGGCACGGGAATCACCAAGTGAAGGCTTCCAAACTCCTCTTTTTGAAGCAATCACCAACTAATATCTTGCTAATGATCTGAAACTTAAAATCACAAGATTATTAGTAAAAATATAACTACATGAGTTAATCATCATCAAAACTAGGGTGAAAGGCCTTTGGGCCAACAATCTCCCCCTTTTTGATGATGACAAAACTCATGGAGTTATATATGCATGGATTAAAGTTAAGCTTCAAAGAAGCTCCCCCTTAACTCATGCATAAACAAATAAACATAAATATGCAATGAATATTAAACATGTATGCATATCTATGCAAAACAATAAATGGCTCTAGATACCAATGAAATGTTTAAAAACAAAACATGCTCTAGATACCAATTAAAATTAAACTAAATTAAACTTAATATATGCAAAACACAAATATGCATATATAAAACACTCAAAATCTTTCTCCCCCTTTTTGTCAATCATCAACAAAGGGGTAAACAATCAAAACAAAACAAAATCTTCTCCCCTTTTTATTACAAAGAAACAATCATCAATAAAAAGGGTAAAAGCAAAACCAAACCAATAAATTTTTCTCCCCATTTTGTTCGAAACAATGAATCAACAAAAGGGTTAGTAAAAATAATGTTTTCCCCCTTTTTGTCTAAAACAAAAACAAAAATCAAATAGGGGTGACAATCAATTAAGATATCAAGTGAAAATTTGTCAAAGAATAGCATCTTGATACCAATTGAAAGGAAACAAAAAAAATATTGATACCAATTTTAAGCAAAACACATGAAAATCTTGATACCAATTTAAATTAAACATTATAAATTTTGAATGTCTAAACAAAAATTTTGATACCAATTGTAAATATTTTTCATTTTGAACATATGATACCAAATTTAAATTTTTAATCATAAAGTATGAGAGTGGAAAACAAATACCTATTGAAATGTGAAAATTGAATTTTCTCCCCCTTTAGGAAATACCAACTAAAACAATGCGTAGGCTTGATACCAATTTAAAAGTAATCAATTGAAAAAAAATTGAAGCTCAAGCTTAGCATAAACACAAACATATATATGTATGAAAAATAGATACCAATTGAAATTGATATTCTTGGAATTGAAAGCATACATACATACAAACATATATGAGTATACAAAAAAGGTCAAAATTGATACCAATTGAGAGAGTCCAATGATACCAATTGAAACAAAAATAATGATCAAGTGTATACATCATATTATCTACCACCCAATCACGGTTCAAGTTTTAAATGATTTTCATTTTAAAGCATATATGAACATGATCTCCCATCCAACCTCCCATAAATGGTAGGGGTTTTCAAAAAAAATAGATTTGAAAAATAAAGTGTGTTTGAAAACTTCTACCAAAATGAAGAATATCGCAACTAGTTAAAAGGAAAAAAATTTGTAAACTAGTACGAAATCCTTCAAGTAAGGAATAAAATAAAATTATTTTTCATGAAACATAAATCCACATGGCACTAAAACACTCAAAATCCATTAAGCTCAAACATACTCATGAGAAACACAATCATGAGAAACATTGTAAAAGAGGTGAGTGTGCAAGTGTTATGTGAAACATATAATCATGAAAATTGGCAATTAAGCTTAATATTCCTTAAAACACGAAAACATGAAAATCATCAAAACTATTTAATCTTCAAGGTATATGTATGTCCTATACAAATTAAAGTATACATACATATCCAAACACAACGAATCCATAAGGATATATGCATGAAGGCACGTGGCTCAAAAGGATGTATATGTATAAACAATAATTTGGATAAAATGGACATATACATGAAGTTAAACATATAAACATAAAATAATTCCAAAAATGGGAATACAAGTTTAAAATGCATGGATCATCAAAACTAGACTATACTAGCACATCTAATGGGAACAAATAAGCATTCAAGCTCAAACATATATAGATTTATTTGTGGCCCACTATATGCACAAGTATAAATCCTAGTCTTAAAGAAAACTAACATCTAAACATGTAATCAACACATGAAGCATAAAAACAAAATAAGAATCAACATGATAAACATAAACATGATTATTATGTAAATCCACATGTCATTAGAACTATGATGTACATGATAGCTAAACAATTACGAGAACACAAAATAATAATCCATTTTAAATATGGGTGTCTCAAAATAACTAAACATGTATATCACAAATCTAATAAGTATGACATTTACATGATAATCACTAAACAATAAAACATACTATAAACAATGAATATGAAAGCATGCAAACAATAAATGAGGAGTTAGAGATTCGATACCAAAACCAATGAAGGCACCTCTCTAGTACTCCAAACCAAGGTGGTCATCTCCACCAAACATCCCTTGAAAGTGATGCATCCAAATGATTTTCATGAAGCTCGGAACGCATCCACTCCAAGGTACCGCTACTCTCACGTCATGTGAGAGCCCACACCTACATCATAAACAATAGGGGTGGTCTTTGGTACCCATCTCTTATTGGGTCCATGGGGGTTAGTACCTTCTCTAACCCAAACAAACTTCTTTACTAAATTTGAAACATGTAATCTATCATAACAAAATTTAGCAAAGTGGCCCATACGTCCACAATGTGTACAAGTGTACACATGAGCATACATGGTGTGATGGTGTCCGTGAGGAGCTTGTGTATGCCGTGATGGGTGTGCATGCATAATAGATGGAACTTGTTTCTTTCGAAACAAAGTTTCCAAACGTGTATGACCCACTACACATTGGCTCAAAGTGGAGCCCAAACATTCAACACTTTTCTTCAAAACATTTATATCATTTTTAATACTTGAAGATAAAGTGGAGCATGCAAGGGGTGATCTAGGTGAAACTACCCTAGCATGGCAAACATGGGAATCAATCTTATTTTGCAAAAACTCATTTTTTTTTAAATAAACATCTAATTCATTAGAAATAGAAATTATTTTGTTTTTCAAAGCAACATTCTCTTTTAAAACAAAATCAACTTTGAAGTTAAAACTTTATTATTCTTCAAAACATCATTAAAATCATTTTTAGATTTCAAAAATTCATTTTCTTTTAGTGCAAGATCAAGTTGAGATTTCAATGAATCCCTCTCATTAGAAATCTCCTCCTTTTCTTGCAAAACAATGTCAAGTCTAGAATGTAAACTTTTATTTTCTTTTTCAATTCCTAGACTTTTCTTTTTCAAAACTTTATATTTTTCTATTAATTTTTCACAAACAATAGATACTTCTTCATTCAAAGCATGGGCATCAACATAATCATCACATGAAGAATTAGAATCAAAACTATCTAGCTGAGTTTCCGATTGTACCTCAAGGGAGTCATTCCCTTGGATCATATGGCATTGTTGTGGCTCGGATTCTCCACTAGATTCCTCCTCTTGTTGGATTGGCAATTGAAGCTTGGAGGTGGTGGTGGTTGTCAACAAATTTCACACTGCAAAGGCGGAATCAATGTTAGAAACATGCATAAGATATTCTTTTGAAAGCGTGCTTCTAATGGCCTCAAGGGCTTGTGCATTGGCCCCTATATGCTTACTATCACTAAGGTAGATTCCTTGGTAATGGCAAGGTAAACCTTATGTCCTAGGGTTTGTAAATAAACGGACATCCTAATCTTCCAAACAATGATGTTGGAAGGGTCAAACATAGGTGGGGTCATGAAGTCCATGGGTCCAAACTATATGTGTGCAAACAAGCAAATGCAAATGTAGATTAGCAAACAAATGGATCTCACTCCTAGGATGTTAAGCCTAAGTATCAGGAGCGTTGGATCTGATACCAATTGAAAGCACACCTAGAGGGGGGGTGAATAGGTGTAAGTGCTAATCTAGGAACTAAATGCTCTAAATGCGGAAGCTAATGCAAATTTTGCAACACACTTAATACAACATAAAAGTGTAGCCGAATTCCCGTGAAGGGCTCTAGACTAACTCCTCTTGATTTCCCTAAATATGGGTTGAGGTGCTATATGAAGCTCTTGTGGTTAAGTATAAGTGAGGCACACACACAAGCAAGCCAAGCATATAAGGATGAACAATATAAAAGATGCAAGGCAACACAAGCAATATATGATATGAATGAATGAATGATACTTTGCACAAAATAGAGAGAGAGAGAGAGAGAGAGAGAGAGAGAGAGTAAAGAGACAATGGATCAAACGCAAACACAAAGATATGTTTCGAGGTTCGAGCCCCTAGCTCTACATCCCCGCCTTCACCACCGTGAAGGATTTCCAATCCACTAAAAGGAGTACCGAACTCCTCTCTCAAACAACAATGTCACCGAGGCAATACAACCACAATCCACCTCTACCGAAGAGGGATAAGGCCCGTAGCCAACAACCAAACTCCACCTCACAATAGAGGGAGCAAATACAAACCTCAACCTCTACCAAAGAGGGAGCAACCAATCAAAGCAAGGGTTTACAACAAGTGGTTTCTTTCAACCACAAACTCTCTTTTCCACAAAACAAAGATCCTAAATATATTAGGATAGAAGATATAGCTCAAGTGGAAAAACTAGGTGTTTGGAAAACAAAGGCTCAAAGAAAACACTTGGGAAAACTCTTTGTAAATGATAGAATTAAAGAACAAAACAAATCTCCCAAATTTCTATTTTCTTTGATTTTCCCAAACCCTAAAACACAAAAACCAATTTGAAAGTTTAAAGCCCAAAAACACTTTTGAAAACTTGTTTTAAACACTAGAGAAACTCTGGAATTTTTCTTGTCAAAAGTCTTGTAAAAATACCCAAAAATAGTTTTATCACTTTGCATTGATATATAAACATGTGATAAAAATTTCAACTCAATTATCAAGCAATTTGAACTATTTTTGTGTCTTATCATTTTTACCAAAAACCAAAACATGTATTTTTATCAAACTTGGATTTTTCAATACATGAATAGGAAAGTCAAAAATAAGTTTGTTTAAAAGTTAAGCATGCATGTATAGAATGAAACAACTATACATATATCAATTAAACTTGTTTTGATCAACTATTCATGAAAACCAGAAACCAAACATAAAATGTGTGTGTTTGTGCACTTGAGCATATCAACTATTCTTATCTTTACACATGGATCTAAAACACACTAAACACTAGGATACCTAAGTCTTCTTGACGATCTTCAATCTTCAAGCCGACTCGATCCCAAACGTGATCCACCGAGTGCAAATGTATGATCTTGATGCTCGGGCACGGGAATCACCAAGTGAAGGCTTCCAAACTCCTCTTTTTGAAGCAATCACCAACTAATATCTTGCTAATGATCTGAAACTTAAAATCACAAGATTATTAGTAAACATATAACTACATGAGTTAATCATCATCAAAACTAGGGTGGAAGGCCTTTGGGCCAACACGAAGTTCCGATGTTAGTGGCACATTAATGTTTCTATATAATCGCAATTACGTCAATCCTCTGAATCTCTTTGGTTGGGCTTCACCATAAAAGCCCTTGCATTAAACTCATTCTTGTTGAGCTCGTTGAATATCAAGTTGAGGTCCCCCATCTCTTTGGACTTCACCATAAAATCTCTTTGAGCTTCACCATATGGATATTTTGTGTTGGACGATCCTTGGGACCTCTATACCCCACAACTATGCTCTCTGGTACTATTGCATCGACGTGTATACCATCTATCATGAGAATGCATCCTATAAACGAATGGGAGCTTAATAAGTAAATTTAATTTCTTCTGTTATAATTGAAAGTGTATGAAATGTTTTAAGCTCATATTGTAGTATACCTGAAAGTAAGGAATCAAGTTGTCCTGTTACGTATTTCCTCTGTTGCTCCGGATTGCTTTATTAACAAAGGGCGTAGACGCGAAATTGTACTTAGAATGACATTGAAGTATCTTGAAACGGTCTCCCCAGACCATATAAAATGGAGACTAACAATCCTATTCTATGAATTGTGCCCTATAATGTGAAGCAACATTGCAAATTGCTCTTCCACAGTCACGGGATGTGTGTCTATCAAGCTACCACCATTGAGCAATATTCTAGCATGAAGAATAAGCCTCTACCATTCTAAGATAGTCGTATGCGTGTGTTCTCCCCTCAAAGAATAATTGACGCAAGTGTGTTTCATGTAATAGGTTCCTCGCAAGACTCGGCTCTTGAGAGATAGACTCATCTCCCCAATTAAATAGAATGTAGCATGCCATAACAACCGTTACAGCTGTGTATGAAGCAGCAGTAGTTACACTGTCTTCAAATAACTCGTCAATTGGATCCATTCTTCTAATGTCAGATATCAGCGTGACGCTTCTTTCAATAATATTTAAAAAAAAAATCACATATATTTGTTATTTGATTATGAAAATGACAACTATTGCAATAAAAATAGTATGATCTTATCAATTTTAAGCTTATTATTATTATTGTCATATTTTTCATCTAATATTTATATAAACATACAATTATCTCTGCTATAGATATTTTTTCTACTAATATTTTCAAAACTAATATTTACCTACACAATCACACACATACACGCAAACAAAAATATAGTATAAAACACACACACCCGCATCTACACAAACAGACACACATATACACAAATCACACAGAGACACACAAACTTATACACACAGTCACACATACACACACAGAGATAGAGTATAAAACACACACACAAACATACACACACTGGATTACACACACACACACACACGCACACAAATAGACACACACACACACATATTTAGACACACACACACACACACACACACATAAACACACAACACACACACACACACACACACACACACACAAAAACATGCGCAAGCGCGCACACATACACAATTCAGAATACCTCACACAAACATGCTCACACAATTTAGAGTATAAATTTAAAAACCACCATAAATTTCAAATAATTTAAAACACCCAAATTGATAAATGTCTGAACGTTGAAAACAAAACTCACTGGATTTAGAGTATAAATTTAAAAAAATTCACTTTAGATACGAACACAATATTCTCAATCACAAGATTCAACACAATAAATCATCAACCCACCCAATCCACGGACGAATTATGAAATAACCAACACGAGAATTTTAGCTAAAATGGCACAAATATTCACAGGAATTGGCAGGAGCCAAACTCCAGCTGACACGATCGGATCGGAGACAACAGATAGGTAGGCGAAGAGATCGGGGCTTAGAGAGACCAAGGGAATGAGAAACGACCACAAGGGAGCGACGTGAACCCACCTACGACCATCGTGACCTGATCGAGGCCAAGAGCGAGGTCAGCGACGAAATCCAACCATTTCTGATGAAATTGAGTAACAAGGACCAGAGCCAAGAGGGACCAAGACGACGATCGGAGCCAAGATGGACCAAGGCGCCGAGATCCGACTATAGAGGATCAGATCGAGAAAGAGGAACCACAACCAAGAGGGATCAAGGCGACCGAGGCGGCAATTGGGGCCAAAAGGGACCAATACGACGAGATCCGAGCCAAGAAGACCAGATCGAGCAACAAGGACCAGAGCCAAAAGGGACCAAAGTGGGAATCAGGTCCAAGAGGGACGAAGGGGACGAGATTCAAGCCAAGAAGAGGAGATCAAGCAATAGGGACCAAAGCCAAGAGGGATCAAGGCGCTGATCGTGCTGAGAGGAACATGGCGACGAGATCCGAGCTAAGAGGGATGAGAGCCAACCCACCTCAAACCGCCGCAAGCAGATCAACAATGAGAGAATGGATGCGGGAATGAGAGAGATGGCGGGAGGCAGTTGGAGGGAGAGGCGGTGAGAAGAGCTAAGGGGAGATATCTTTTTCTACAGCGCCAAAGAAAGAAAGTAATGAATAATTAAATTCCATCAACCCACGATCTTCCCACTCTCTTCCTCCAGCTCAGCACCAACTCAGCGTCGAGCAGGAGGAAGAAGCCTTCTTCGAAAACAAAACAAACATTAGAGTGTGGAAGAGAAGCCCTCTTCCATCTCTCTCCCTCTCTTCATGACATCCAAACAACCCCTTAGTGTCATTAGTCCATCCAATATTATAAGATGCAACGAGAGAAAAAGAAGAGTCAAATGAAAGTAACTGTCTACACATTTTCTAATGAATAATTATTCACATGGAAGTAACTATCTACATATATAAAAAGGAAAAGATTCTATGATAAGTCCAAAATAATAATAATAAAAAAATGTACAATCTGAACGATTTGATTTTTCTTTGCTCTGAGTTTGAAAAACAACGGGTTAAATATACCTCGTCCGGCCCAGACTTATGAACCCATAAGCAGCAGGCCAGGCAAAAAACGGGCTATTGGGCTTTACCTCCAACCCAGATTATTTGTCCGTTAGAAAAGCTTCAGTATCGGGTTTGAATACTTCCAATTTACGCGAATCCGCTTGCGCAAAAGTGAAGAATGCCCTTCGTCGGGGGAATTAGAATTAGGGTTTACCCGACGGGCGGGAACAAAGTAGACGTCGATGCCTCTCCAAAATTTCCCAAATTTAGGGGTTTTTCATTTTATTCGATTTCTTGCTGGAACAGATGTTTTACTAAATTAAGCAACAATCTCCACCTTTTCTCCCGATTCAAAACCCCAAATGCTCTTCCCCAATGTAATCCGAAGGCGATTCTGCGTCCCCAATCGACTCCTGGTCCTTGTATCTTCAAGCTCAGTCGAAGCTCTCGACGATTCCCATGATTCGCCTCATTTCGAGCCCAATCCCCGAATTAGGGTTCGTCGTCAGATGCAGGAAACCGCCAAATTGGGCAATTTGGATGAAGCCCTTGGAGCTTTGAATCTCTTGCATCCGAGAATTTTCGATTACAATGGAATGCTGCATTGCTATTTCAAATTGGGCAGAGTTTTGGTGGAAATGGTAGCTGGAATCTTTCGAGGGATGAAGAGGTTCGGGCCGTTCAATATAATTTTCAGTGGGCTGTGCTCTCTACGGCTACTTAAAGCTGCTTTCTTTGTACTGGAAGATATGTGCAGCCACAGGTTTGTTCCTTCTTTTGCTTCGTTGATGAAATTGCTGAAGAAATCTTTGGATCCAGGTACATTTGAAATTTCTGTACAAGTATTGGAATTGATGCTGAGATTTGGTTATATGCGGAGTTTGATAGTGGTGAACAGATTGATTGCTGGGCTGGTAGAGAGAAGAGGATACATGAGGCTTACCATGTTCTTTCAGTTGTTCTCGAGATGGGTTTGGTTCCTAATGTGTACACATTCAATTCTCTACTTTTTGGTGTTTGTAAGTCTGGTTGGTGTTGTCAGGCTTTGTCTTTGTTTTATAGCTTTACAAAAAGAGGATTTGTTCCTAATGTGTATTCTTATACATTGTTGGCTATGGGGCTTGGGAACAAAGGTTTGTGGAAAGAAGCTTATCGAACCTTGGAGGAGATGAGAATTGATGGGTGTTTGCCTACAGACACTGTACGTATTGATTGTCTTTGCAAGTATGGGTTAGTAGATGCAGAAATTTTGAAATTTCGGCCGAAATTTCATTTTCTAACAGTGATCGACACGACATCAAATATCAATATCAAATGTCGAAATTGCTAAAAATCGGCCGACATATCAGCCGATTTCAGATATATCGGCCGACTCAATATCGGCCTACATTGAAAGGAATTTGGTTTTATTTCCTTTTTCTTTTGGGTCGGGTAAAACCGCTCGACACCCGTTAACCCAAACAAAAACCCTAAATCTTTCCCATTTTTCTCTTGATCGATCTCTCTTTTTCCCCTACAGTCTGAGTCCGCCTTCACCATTAGAAGAAGGAGAAGGAGAAACCGCAATAGCAGCTTTCGTCGGCGGCGACGACCCAGTCTCAATTTCGGCTGAACTTCATCCTTCATCAAAGTCTCTAAGGTACCTCTCTCTCAATCAATGTTCTAAATGTCGGATGTCGGCCTAATGTCGGAAAGTAAAATGTAAAGTCGGATTGCGGATATCGGGAAATTTCGGGGATATTTGCTCAATTTCGATGTCAATTCCAGAGGTCATATATATCACATAGTATGGTCTTAAATATCATAAATATCCTAAAACATCACATATATGATATATCAAGATAATATATATTTAAACCATCTTATTTAGGATATATTTACCTCGACAACTTGCATTAGGTTATAACTATGAATGAAAACTTCAAGTGGTAGCAAACCTACAAAATATGAACAATGAACATAGAATCAATATTCAAGCTAATATACAGAAAAGATTAAAACTATCTAAATAAACAATGAGAAATAATACTTTCAATAAAATAGACAATAAAAAGATAGAATTCTAAGAAAGATCATGTCAATATTTCCATTAGTTTAAAGTTTAAACAACACAGTTACACAACAAAGATAGTTCTTAAACACATTTCAAAATTAAATTCAAAAGCAATTAGTCTTTATGAAGTGAAAGTGACTCGGGCGATATCTCCTTCTCAATCCTCCGAAAACTCCGGCTCCGAATTCTCTGAATTGATCACATCATTACCTATTAAATTAAGCTCCACCTCATGGCTCTCATCCTTGATAATGACTCTGAACCAGATGATTCCATGTTTTCTTCATGTTCATTAACAAATGGGCCCCCGCCTTTTGCTTTTCTCTTAAAAGTACTCAGCTTTGTTCTTGAACTCTTTCTTCTCTTTATAGTAGCTCCCGAGGATTTTCCAACTTACCACCCTGTTAATCCTTCTCCGGGAAAGATCTCATCACCAATTTCTAAAGTGGGAGCTCCATTTATTTTTGGAGGCACCAACCATTCGGTGACTCTTTCCTCATCATCGATAGTTGCCAATGGATCCTTATAAATTGATGATGTTTTGCTCTTATTTTTTGCATTGAACTTGACGAAGACTGAGTTATGCAATTTCTCGTGACTTAGTCTATTTCTCTTTTTTGTATGGACCTAGAAAAGAAAATCATTAAACAAATTAAAGAATGCACACATTTATTATTTAAAATTTCAAAAGAAATTCTATTAGTCCAAAAATGATAGTTTTTGTACTGTCTCAAAGGTGCTCCAATTTCTCTCACACCCGGACGAGCTGGTTGTCAAGTTCAAGACTCTCATTATCATTTCTCTCAACTCGGGAGTATTAGTCCCATGCATCATCCATCCAATTAGCTAATCAATTAAAAGTTATAGAAAAGTCATCAACAAATTAAGCTTTATAATTTTTTCATTAAAGTTAACAACAAATATATCAAGCAATATACCTGGATTAAAGTTAGGATTTTCTGCTCCTTTCTTTACCCAATCTCTCTGGCTTTTTGATATTGATACAAAACCAACTGGTCAGTTATCATATTTAGAGTTTCATGCTTTTCTGGGTAAAATCTATGCATGACCTCAATAAGGCCCATCCATAAAGATGCCGACCTTTTCAATCTCTATCTTTTTTTTTTAAAAAGTGTATGGGTTCAAGTAGTGTCCCGCTCTATGCAAAGGCCCCTTAAGCTTATCCTCCCATCTTTTATCAATGATATTCAATATAAGAATATATTTTTTCTCTTTTGAGTCGAGGTTTTTTATTATCTTCCTTTGCTCTTTCCAAGTCATCATGAAGAAATGCCATGGATGGGCTTATCATCATCAACTCGTCGAAGAACTTTAACTAGTGGTGAAAAAAGTTTAAGAATAAGATCTACATTGTCTCAAAATCTATTGGAATCAACAATATCATTAACCTACGAATATAAATAATAAATTGGTCAACAATCAAGATAAAATAATTTATAATTATTATTCAAGAACTAGAAAATTTATAAATTATACCTTCTTCCCCACATTCTTTTCGGAAAGAGGATGTTGCAATCATCTTTCACATGTAAACATTTTCTTCAACTCTTTTCTTTTCTCCCTCATAGAATTTAAGGAGAGGAATGCAACAACAAACCTAATAGACCCAGGCCTTAGAAAATCTCCCTTTGCAATATCTCTCATAAAGCTAAGGGCGATTGTGTGGCTACAAATGAAAACTGACACGGACCTCCCATTCACGATAGCATTACGAATATGTTTGATCTTGGCAATATCCCCTAGCATTAAATTCACCGTGTGTGCAACACAAGAAGTCCAAAAAATGCTAGGCCTTTTCAATTGCATAATATTTGCGGCATCCATGTTGTTTGATGCATTGTCCGTCACAATTTGAACCACATTTTCTGGCTCTACATCTTTAATTGCTTTATCAACAAATTGAAAGATATAGTTTGCATCGTGTTTTTCTACTGAAGCATCCTCTGAATGCAAGAAGGTTGTTCCCGCTAGACAGTGGGCAATGATGTTAATCAAACTCATATTCTTTCGATCCGATCAAGCGTCGGTTATTAGTGTGCAACCACTAGCAATACAACTCTCTTTGAACGATTTGAGATTGTCTCGTGTCTTCTCCACCTCTCTTTCGAGAACAGTCTCGCTAAGCTCATGAGGTGAGGAGGGCTCCAACATTTCACCAAATCTTTCAATAGCTATCAACAGTTGCTGGAACGAGGGAAGAGTAGCGGTATTGAAGGGAATCCCGGCTTCATAAAACCATTTCCAAATATATCTAATGGTGTCTTCTCTTCTTTCTTTGCTTGGAGCCCATTGTCGTTTGCTTAGTTTTAGTGAACCCCGCCGTCAACTCTTCCGGAGTTCGTTGAGTAAATTTATCCATTGGTCCTTTTGCTTTAATGGAGACGGATCCGAACTTGGTCCTTTGAGAGAACAATCATTTGGATCCTGATAATCATATTCATCCTCCCTAATGCGAATGTCATCAACTAGAGCTTGAAAATCGGTCGCCGTAGCTTGCTTCTTTGCATCGGTTTCCTTCAACAGTTCGAGCACTTTCACCTTCAAATTATCGGGCACTTTCAAACATGGTGCACAATTACCTTGCTGACGTAAGATGTTTCAAACGGCTTACTCCCCCGACATAAATTGGTTGCAATATTTGCAATGCAATTGTTGTGTACTAGTACCAACTCTTATCGCATGTCCCAACATGAATCTTTCAATTTAGATCCGCCTGTGACAGATGATGCTTCACTAGATGCTGCGGAAGAAGACATTTTGATTTGCACTTCCTACCTTCAAAAAGAACACTAAATACAATTAAACAATAAGAAATGAACAAAATAATAAAAAATGCTTACTTCAAACCTTTTAAATTAATTCTAAGTTATGGTGGGTAGATGGTGGTGTATACTATTTTTATATTCTTATCTTATTTATTTATCGCTCTCTGATATTTTTTACTTTACATTTCAAAATTAACTTTTCGAATCTTTTTATTCAAGTATTGCCGTATTGAACAGGTGCATGTGGATGTTATCATTTTGATGAAGCCAAGCAAATAACAAGTTTTTGATGAAGCCAAGCCAAGCAAATAACAATAATTACTAATTGTATTTTTTAATTTTTATTTATGTAAATATGTGTTATTGCATCTTATAAATGGAGTGAAAGTATTATTGTACTTGTACTTGTATCATATTTTTTAATATTTATTTTGCAAGTAAATCAAAAGAACATCACTTAATATAAAATATCCACATTTTTTTAATATCCACAAAGAAACTAAAAAATCAAAATGTTTTAAAATATCTAGTATATTGCATAAATTTTAACAATACAGTCTATCACATGAATTTTAACAATAATGTAATTGCTAGATTGTTAATCAAGTTTTAATTAAGAAATAAAAAATTAACTACTCTCTGCTCTTTCACTACAGAGTCACAGCGTGCGACTGTTGTGCTCTCTCTTCTCTGTCTTACGATCTCTCTCACACCCTCCTACTCTCCCTCTCTGCTCTTATTGCTTTCCCTCTCTCTCTCTCACTCGCTGCTCTCTCTCATAGAGCGAGAGGGAAATCGAGATCGAGAGAGAGCAGCGAGTGAGAGAGAAAGAGGGAAAGCACTCTCGCTGCTCTCTCTCTCTCTTACTCGCTGCTCTCTCTATATCTCGATTTCTCTCTCTCGCTCTCTGATCTCTCCCGAGAGGGAGAGATTCTCGGGAGAGATCAGAGAGCGAGAGAGAAATCGAGATTGAGAGAGAGCAGCGAGTGAGAGAGAGAACAGCGAGAGCGAGAGCATAGAGGGAGAGTAGGAGGGTGAGAGAGATCGTGAGAGAGCAGCACAGTTGCAATTGAGAGCGCAGAGAGGGAGAGAGTAGTGAAAGATATCGACAACATATAACTAAATGAAAAAAATTAAAGAGAGATCGAGTGAGAGATTGAGAGAAAGGTACCTTAGAGGCTTCAATGAAGGATCAAGTTCAGCCGAAATTGAGACTAGGCCGTCGCCGCCGACGAGAGCTGCTGTTGCGGCTTCTCCTTCTAATGGTGACGATGGACTCGGGCTGTGAGGGGAAAGAAAGAGAGATCGATCAAGAGAAAAATGGGGGAGATTTAGGGTTTTTGTTTGGGTTAACGGGTGTCGGGCGGTTTTACCCGACCCAAAAGAAAAAGGGAAAAAAAACAAATTCCTCCCAGTGTCGGCCGACATTGAGTCGGCTGATATTTCCGAAATCGGCCGATATGTCGGCTGATTTTTAGCAATTTCGACATTTGACATTGATATTTGATGTCGTGTCGGCCACTGTTTGAAAACAAAATTTCGGCCAAAATTTCAAAATATCGGCTGAAATTTAGAACACTGCTCTCAATCTTTCACTCGATTTCTCTTTGATTTTTTTCATTTAGTTATATGCTGTCGATATCTCTCTCTTTCACTGCTCTCTCCTCTCTGTGCTCTCAATTGCAGCCGTGTTGCTCTCTCTCACCCTCTATGCTCTCACTCTTGCTACTCTCTCTCACTCGCTGCTCTCTCTCTCTCTCTCGATTTCTCTCTGTCTCGCTCTCTGATCTCTCCCTAGAGGAAGAGATCAGAGAGAGATCGAGAGAGAGAGAGAGAGCAGATAAAGAGTAGGAGGGTGAGAGAGAGAAGAGAGAGCAGCATATCGCATGCTGCAATTCTGCAGTGAAAGCGCAGAGAGGGAGAAAGAACAGAGAATAGTTAATTTTTATTTTTTGATTAAAACTTGATTAACAATCTAGCAATTACATTATTGTTAAAATTTATGCGATAGACTATATTGTTAAAATTTATGCAATATACTAGATATTTTAAAATATTTTGATTTTTTAGTTTCTTTGTGGATATTAAAAAATGTGGATATTTTATATTAAGTGATGTTCTTTTGATTTGCTTGCAAAATAAAGATTAAAAAATAAGATACAAGTACAAGTAGATAATAATTTCACTCCATTTATAAGATGCAATAACACATATTTACATAAATAAAAATTAAAAAATACAATTAGTAATCATTGTTATTTGCTTTGCTTGGCTTGGCTTCATAAAAAACTTTGTTATTTGCTTCGCTTCGTCAATATGATAACATCCACGTGCGTCTGTTCAATATGACAATACCTGAATAAAAAGATTAGAAAAATTAATTTTAGAAATGTAAAGTAAGAGAAATATCAGAGAGCGATAAATAAATAAGATAAGAATATAAAAATAGTATACACCACCATCTACCCACCATAACTTAGAAATAATTTAAAAGGTTTGAAATAAGCATTTTTTATTATCTTGTTCATTTCTTGTTGTTTAATTGTATTTAGTGTTCTTTTTGAAGGTAGGAAGTGCAAATCAAAATGTCTTCTTCCGCAACATTTAGTGAAGCACCATTTGTCACAGTCAGGTCTAAATTGAAAGATTCATGTTGAGACCAAGCGATAAGAGTTGGTACTAGTACACAACAATTGCGTTGCAAATATTGCAACCAATTTATGTCAAAGGGAGTAAGCTATTTGAAACATCTTGCGGGATGACCAGGTAATTGTGCACCATGTTTGAAAGTGCCCGATAATGTGAAGGTGAAGGTGCTCAAACTATTGAAGGAAGCCGATGTAAAAAAGCAAGGTAAGGCGACCGATTTTCAAGCTCTAGTTGATGACATGCGCATTGGGGAGGATGAATATGATTATTATAATCCAAATGATTGTTCATCTTAAAGGACCAAATTTGGATCCGTCTCCATTAAAACAAAATGACTAATAAATAAATTTACTCATCGAACTCCGAAAGAGTTGACGGCAGGGTTCGCTAAAAACTAAGCAAATGATAATGAACTCCAAGCAAAGAAAAAAGAGAAGATACCATTAGGTACATTGGAGAAAGGTTTTATAAAGTTGTGATTCTCTTTAATACCGCTATTCTTCTCTCGTTCTAGCAAATATTGATAGCTATTGGAAGATTTGGTGAAATGTTGGAGGCTCCCTCACCTTATGAGCTTAGCGAGATTGTTCTCGAAAGAGAGGTGGAGGAGACACAGGACAATCTAAAACGTTCAAAGAGAATTGTATTGTTAGTGGTTGCACACTAATGACCGACGCTTGGTTGGATCGAAAGAATAGGAGTTTGATGAACATCGTCTTCTACTGTCTAGCAGGAACAACCTTCTTGCATTCAGAGAATGCTTCAGCAGAAAAACACGCTGCACACACGGTAAATTTAATGCTAGGGGACATTGTTAAGATAAAACCTATTAGTAATGCTATCGTGAACGGGAGGTCCGTATCAGTATTCATTTATAGCCACATAATCACCCTTAGCTTGATGAGATATATCGCAGAGGGAGATCTTCTAAGGCCTGGGGCTACTAGGTTTGCCACTACATTCCTTTCCTTAAATTCTATGAGGGAGAAAAGAAAAGAGTTGAAGGAAATGTTTATATGTGAAAGATGGTTGCAACACCCTCTTTCCGAAAAGAATATGAAGAAGAAGGTATAATTTATAAATTTTCTAGTTCTTGAATAATAATTAAAAATTATTTTATCTTGATTGTTGACCAATTTATTACTTATAGTCGTAGGTTGCTGATATTGTTGGTTCCAATAGATTTTGGGACAATGTGGATCTTGCTCTTAAATTTTTTTCACCACTAGTGAAAGTTCTTCGACGAGTTGATGGTGATAAGCCATCAATGAGATTTCTTTATGATGACATGGAAAGAGCAAAGGAAGACATTAAAAAAACTCGACTCAAAAGAGAAGAAATATATTCTTATATGGAATATCATTGACAAAAGATGGGGGATAAGCTTTAGGGGCCTTTGCATAGAGCGAGATACTACTTGAACCCATACACTTTTTATAAGAAGAAGGTGGAGATTGAAAAGGCCGACATCTTTATGGATGGGCTTATTGAGGTCATGCATAGATTTTACTCAGAAAAGCACGAAACTCTCAACAAGATACTGACCAGTTGGCTTTGTATCAATATGAAAAAACATTTTTGGGAGAGATTAGGCAAAGATAGGAGCAGAAAATCCTAACCCAGGTATATTGCTTGATATATTTGCTGTTAACTTTAATGAAAAAAATTACAAAGCTTAATTTGTTAATGACTTTTCTATAACTTTTAATTGATTAGCTAATTGGTGGATGATGCATGGAACTGATGTTCACGAGTTGAGAGAAATGACAATGAGAGCCTTGAACTTGACAACCAACTCGTCCGGGTGTGAGAAAAATTTGAGCACCTTTGAGATGGTATAAAAACTATCATTTTTTGAACTAATAGAATTTCTTTTGAAATTCTAATTAATGAATATGTGTGCATTCTTTAATTTGTTTAATGATTTTCTTTTCTAGGTCCATACAAAAAAGAGGAATAGGCTAAGTCAGAAGAAATTACATAACTTAGTCTTTGTCAAGTTCAATGCAAAAATTAAGAGCAAAACATCATCGATTAATAGGGATCCATTGGCAGCTATCGATGATGAGGAAAGAGTCACCGATTGGTTGGTGCCTCCAATAACAAATGGAGCTCCCGCTTTAGAAAGCGATGATGAGGTCTTTCCCGGCGAAAGATTAACATGGAGGCAAGTTGGAAAATCCTCGGGAGCTACTATAAAAAGAAGAAAGAGTTCAAGAATAAAGCTGAGGACTTTTAAGAGAAAAATAAAAGGCGGGGGCCCATTTATTAATGAATGTGAAGAAGACATGGAATCATCCGGTTCGGAGTCATCATCAGAGGATGAGAGTCATGTGGTGGAGCTTAATTTAACAAGTAATGATGTGATCGATTCAGAGGATTCGGAATCAGAGTTTTCGGAGGATTGAGAAGGAGAAATCACCCGAGTCACTTTCACTTCATAAAAATTAATTGGTTTAGAACTTGATTTTGAAATATGTTTAAGAACTATCTTTATTGTGTAACTGTATTGTTTGAATTTTAAACTATTGGAAGTATTGATTTGATCTTTCTTGAATTTCTAGCTTTCTATTGTCTATTTTTGTTGAAAGTATTTTTTCTCATTGTTTATTTAGATAGTTTTAATCTTTTCTGTATATTAGCTTGAATATTGATTCTATGTTCATTGTTCATATTTTGTAGGTTTGCTACCACTTGAAGTTTTCATTCATAGCCGTAGTCTAAATGCAAGTTGTTGAGGTAAGTATATCCTAAATAAGATGGTTTAAATATATATTGCCTTGATATATCATATATGTGATGTTTTAGGATGTTTATGACATTTAAGACCATACTATATGATATATATGACATCTGGAATTGACACCGAAATTGAGCAAATATCCTCGAAATTGAGCAAATATTCGCAATCCGACATTACATTTTGCCTTCCGACCTTAGGCCGACATCCGACATTTAGAACATTGGTAGATGAGGGCTTGAGAATTCTTAAGGCGATGGGTGAAGAAGGTTGTCATCCGGATTTGGTCACATACAATGTACTTCTGGGTGCGCTTTCTTCCCTTAATAGAGTCTCAGATGATGGTCAATTGATTTGGGTCATGGAGGAGAAGAGTTTAATTCCGGATCAATATACTTGTTGTGCAGTAGCTGCAGGTTTGTTAAAGAATGGGTATGTCAAAGAATCACAAGATCTGTTGTACGGAGTAGTTAGGGGTAATATTATGGATATTGTCACATGGAGTATTATTTTATGTAGCTTATGTGTAGATAATAGGATAAGGGAGGCAATAGCAATGTTGAGTTGTATGATAAAGAGGGGCTTTGTTCCAAATAATATGACATGGAACATTATACTGAAAGGGCTTTGCATGGAGTGTATAGATGAGGCATTATATTTCTTTGATCATGTTGATTGGGATAAGAATGGACCTAACTTGATCTCTTTCAATATAATTTTGTCTACGACATGCAAGCAGGGGAACTCTCCAATAATCTGGAGGGTTCTGGACCGAATGGATTCTGAAGGAGTTAAGCCCAGTGTTGTCACCATGACCTGTTTAATGCAGTATTTGGTTGAGGCAGGTGAGTATTTGGAATGCATTAAGTTATGCAATTATATGATTCACAATGTGTACTGCCCTACAAGTATAACCTCCAAGCTGCTTCTGAACAATCTTTGCAAGAAAGGGTTGATTTCAGATGCGAAAAGACTATTCAAATGAGTTCAAGGGCATCGATACATTTCCTGATACAACCTCATATAATATTCTCATACATGCTTATATTAGGACTGGTGATTCTCTTTTAGTGCAATGCTTGTTATTTGATATGTATAGTCGGGGTTTAGTGCTTGATGCCATCACATACGGATACTTGAATTATGGCCTCAGCAAGGAAACGGGTATAGATCCTGCCTTGGATTTGGTGTAACACATGGTTGAGAATGGAGTCAGACCGAGTGTCTCGTACTACAATTCTACACTGGCTGCTCTGTTTAGAAAGGATAGGTTGTGGGATGTATTCCTCATATTGGTTAAGATGGAAATAAAAGTAAGTTGAGTCAGATGGGAGAAAGTGGCTTTCTGAGGCCATGAAAGTTCTTGAAATCATAATCAAGAGCACACATTCGGTCCAAGGTGGAGGCAAGCTGTAAGGCTAAACCTGTCATCTCCTTTTTCCTGAATCCTCAAAATGGCTACCAATAAAGCACCAAAACCGCAGGTTCAGACCTCAAAGTAGCAGATGTTCATCTTGTCGATCATGCATTCCAGCCAATCAGGTAGGTATAAGCTATTCATTATAATGTTATTAGTTATTACTGAATGTTCATGTGATTTTATATAGACAAGTAATTGTTGGTCACTTTTTGATGAAGCTGATCTTGTAAGTTAATTGTAATGGAAACTTGATAAGTATTAATTTGATGGGAATAACCAAATAATTGCTGGTCACCTTTTAATGAAGCTGGTCTTGTAAGTTAATCGTAATGGAAACTTGATAAGCATTAATGATGGGAATAACCAATAAATGTTGGGACATCTTACCAGGATTGCATTCATCACGAATATGTAAGAATTTGTCAGACTCAGATTAAATCAAGATCTTCTAATGAGTAGGCATGGAAGATAAGATACAAATTCGCTCTAGCTTATGAATGCATTTGCTAAAATTTCAGGCACATCATTGATCAAAATTAGTTTTGGTTCAGCATTGGTTACACCAAGATATTAGATGGAAATAAAACATGTACTCGAAAACCTCAAGAGCATTAGCTATAAAAATAACATCCAAGTAAGAAAATTACATGTCCTATAGAGTATTGGATTCATCTGGTGCTGAGAAGCATGGACACAGAACGGGATACTGACACGTATGCAACACAATAATTCCTTAAAAAGTAGGATATGTAGCCATGGTCTCTAGAATATACTGTGCATGTGTGGGTCGCATGGTGGCATGACTCGAGAATATATTGTGTGTTTGTCTGTGTTCGTGCGTGTGTGTGTCCGTGTTATATCTTTCCTTTCTAACCTACACACCTATTTTCATTTGTTAATGCTGTTTCTCCATTTTAAAAGCTATGAGCCAGTAACTGGTGTCTGGGTCTTTGCAGGTCCTCTAGGATGTGTAAATGGTGGAAGCTGAAGAAAACTGACTTGATTACTGAATATGGTGATGAGTGATCTTGGGTATTATGCTTATGTGCTGAAGTTTCTACCATATGTTTGAGGGGATTACAGATGATGATGATGTAAGTTAGTCTATGATGTATTAGCTTCTTGTACATATACAAATTGTACTGTTATATTAATCTTCAGTTATGATCAGTTTTTTTTCAGCCATTTCTATGCATTAGATATTACTTGCTGTTCATGTTGCATTGAAAGCAATAGCATCCATGTCTATAATTGTGGGATACATGAATCCTGATTCACAACATTTGCTCTAACCAATGACTGCTCGTCTGTATGATCTAATTTTTACTCTGTAGCTCATCTTTCTTTTCTTTCTCGTGCGCACCCACACAAGCATGCCTTCATAGAAGAAACTAGAAGCAATATGTCCAAAAAATGGTGAATATGGGTGTGAGCTTTTATATTTTTATTTTTATTAAATTAATTTATTTACTTGGATTGGTGGTTGGAGCTGTTGGTGTGGGTTCGTTAGATGATGGATTGGAGGCCTTCTGATGTAATTGAGCTATCTTCTTCTTCAAACGATGGAGTTTGTCTGCAAAATGATGCAAAAAAATGTCTGGCTCAAACTAAAATAAATGGCTACAGGTACTTGTCTCCTTTATTCAATTCCTTCTCTTAACATTATACTTTTGAATTTTTTTTGGGGTCCAAGTTGCAGCCATTAAATTTGACGTTGTGATCTCTTGGATGGTTAATCATTCTACTTTTTAGGGTGTGATAACATTTATGGCTTCAATCCTTTTTTTTTTTGATATCTTAATTTGTAGTATGTTTACTGCTGTTCCACTAGTTTTTGCACTATTAGACCTGTGTGAAAACTTGGAATGTTGGGAGGAAACCTTCGCTCATCACGTGGTGGATCTTTTGCTTTCCATTTTTTTTTCTTTTAGTAATAATACTGCTCTTTCTAATAAAAATTCTGCCTTCTTTGACTGCAAACTGTCTGCTTTTTTCAGTACACACACAAACCTTTTTTTTGAATGCCGAATCACTCTTGCTGCTAAGGAGAAAACAACTATATCAACTTATGGTATAGCACGCTCATTCGGTTACTGAAAATAATCCATTTACATGATAACAAGTGGGGCTTGTACCTTTAATATGAATCAACCACTCGATTAAGATTCAAGATAACTACTCAAGTGATCCACATGATGCTATACCACAAGGATTTCACTGGCATCTCTATACCTTCTATTTTATTGCCCATAAAGGTGAAATAATCTGCACTTTTTATCCATAATCATTTTAGCATATGAAGATCATAATAAACTATATCAATCATCTATTATGCTGGTTCACAATATGCTTTGAACACAGTCATAGCAGGGAATCCCTGCATGGTAAGGCATATCCAATTTCCTCAGACGTGTGTGTGTAATTTATTAGTAGCATGTATATAAAGTGTAAGATGCTTCTGTTCCTTTTAGAGGCTAAACATCAAACCATGATGTGATTGTGAGATAGTCACGAATCGCGAAATGCAAAATTCTCTTTGCATTGTATAATATATTTTTGAAAATCAAGAGCATTTAGTAGTTGTTAGAGTGCAATAATCTGGGGTCGCAGAAGAAATATTGTTGCGACTAAAGTGCCTAGTTAAAGTAGAATCTCCATCCAATGGGCACTAGAAAACTTGACAGAGAACCTTTTGGAGATGCAAGAGCTCCTGGCTCATCAATGAAGGCTTCTAGACTTGAATTTCTCTCTCCCTCTCTCACACACACACACACACACACACACACATGGGGAGAGGTGTGTGAAACGGGCGCGTGCGTGTCGTGTAGGAAATCAGTGATATACTCAAACTCACAATGTTTCACCAAATATAAAGATCTTCGGCAGGAAAATAATGAAAAACTAGCAATGTCAAACAAATAGATTTTACAAAGTATTGCGTGCTAGTTTTGAACATTTATAATCTCAGTAAGATCTAATTACAATAGTTATATCATGCGTGACAAGTTCTATTATCAATATCAATGATAGGCGATCAAAGGAATTGCAGAATCACACATCTCACTACATAGTGGACAACATGAGATAGAGATAATATATGAGAGATGAATTCACTGATGTGTAGTTCAACTAATTATTAGATTGCGTTGAAATAAACTCACAGATAAGAACTCGTTGTCGTACTCCGATAAGGATGTAAACAACTCAACGGTGGACATGAAAGGTCGTTGTTTGGTGCAGTGAAGTGGCGGTCGATGGATTTGTGGTTGACAGAGGAGGGATTGTAGTTGTTGCTGCTGATTCTGCTGCTACTGCTGCTGGATTCTGCAGCTGTTTCTGCTTCTTCTGCTACTACTACTGCTGGCCGCTGCATACTGCTACTGCTGACCGCTATTTGCTGCTGCTGCTGCAGCATACTGCTGCTGCTGCAGCATACTGCTGCTGCTGCAGCATACGGCTGCTGCTATTGCTGTTCCGCTGCACTGCTGCTGTTCCTGCTGCTGCGCTGCTGCTGTTCCTGCTGCTGCGCTGCTGCTGCGCTGCTGCTGTCTGCTGCTGCACTGCTGCTGTTCCTGCTGGTTGCACTGCTGCTGCGCTGCTGCAGCTTCTACTGCTGCTGTTCCTGTTGCTGCACTGCTGCTGTTCCGCTGCTGCGCTGCTGCTGTTCCTGCTGGTTGCACTGCTGCTGCGCTGCTGCTGTTCTGCTGCTGTGTTCCTGCTGGTTGCACTGCTGCTGCGCTGCTGCTATTCCTACTGGTTGCACTGCTGCTGCGCTGCTGCTGTTCTGCTGCTGTGCTACTGCTGTTCCTGCTGGTTGCGCTGCTGCTGTGCTGCTGCAGCTTCTACTGCTGCTGTTCCTGCTGGTTGCACTGCTGCTGCACTGCTGTTCTTACTGGTTGCACTGCTCCTGCTGTTGCGACTGCTCTGCTGCGGATGGTACAGTTTCTATTGCTATTGTTATGTTGTTGCTGAGGGAGAGATCCGAGAGAGGGGAAAGTAAACAGAGAGAAATATGCAGGAAAACATGGTAACTAGTAAAAGATTACAGAGGAATAGAAGAGAAGATTAGGAAAGAAAATGAACTAGAGGGAAGAGAGTATGCAAGGGAGAAAGCCATTGATTTCATAGTCATCATCATTCATTATCTCCAAACAAATACACAACCATGTCTTATATAGGCTATAAGTTACAACTACCACACAACTACCCATAACTTCCCACTACATTACACTCTCATAACTACACCACTGCTACACATGATGGCCATAACTACCACCACTACTTAGTACATGGACACAAATACTTACTTAAATACAAACACAAATACCATGAAAATAAAGCTGAAAATATAATAGAATTTATAGCTAAGATGTCCCCATCAATTCTCCCCAGATGGGAGAGAACTCGACCCCGTCGAGTCAACTGCATAATTGCTCTCTTGCTGCTGTAAGTTTATTTCTAGCATCTCAGATTACTAGTTAAGCTGCATCATAAATTCATCATCTAAAATGTTATCAATTTTCTCTGTTGTATAGGATGAATATTTAAAAGTGGGAAAGTGAAGGACTCAAAAATTGGCTCAGGATAAGGCTCATCAACCAGTGGGTTGTTTATGGATAATCAAGACGTTATAAACCACCTAGTCTTCAATATTGAAAATAGAACTGATGCCAAATCTATAACATAAGTATTGTAATTTAAATTTTTTTAAGATTTTGAAAAGTTTTGCACTACTGACATGCAAATCTTTAACAGTTTCCTAGGGAAACCATTTCAGATGAATCCAAATCATCACAAAATTGTCAACACTAAAAGTTTTAAATTTCTTTCCTGATGTTAGATCATAACTTATAGTTAATGTTGCTTGTTCAAATATATCACTGATTTCTCATGTGTAAAACTTGCATGTGTGTGACACAATATGATGCAGACTCAGATGTTTAGGCGTAAAATGCAGACTCAGAAACTCTACAATGAAGTGCAGTAGAGAACTTAACTTAGTGACGGTCATTACTAAAGAGTCTTCCAAAAGATAGCTCGGGAACTTTGACTCTATTGGATATTAAAGTTTTAGGCACTTGGTTCAGTGGTCATCAATATACACGATCTCGATCAAAAGGGATTATCAGGCAAATCATCCTCACTGTGTGTGGTAATTCACCTGTTATTTTAATGACGTTAAGTGAGATCCTTACAGGTAAAGTCTGAATGAAAGCACATTTAGGTTTAACCGTAACGACAGAAAAGTTTATGATATGTAGAACATTAGTTTCTTCCATAATGATACCCTTCAAATCTTTGGATATAGATTGACCATAGATGGTAAAATCCTTGATCTGTCCTACGTCCTTTGTCAGTATATAATTCCAAAACTTGTCCTCATAGACAAGGGTGTTAATTGGGATAAGGAATTGTGGTTTACCCTCTAGTGACAACTCATCAGTTTGCCTTTCAAATTCAGTTTTCTCGGCAGGATTCAACCTAGGGCGTGGCAAGTCGGAAAGGCTAGCCCCTAGTATTAAGTCAATAGCGTGTTGGATATCATGTGTTAGTGGTAGCTTACATAGGAGGTCTTCAGACAAGACATCAAGCTCCGTAGTCACAGGGGTGACTTCGAGGAGCGACGAAGTACTCTTTGCAAGAAAGATATCACTTAATTCCGTAGTCACTGAGGTGACTTCGACAGGGATTAGAGTACTCTCTTTAGGAAAAATATGAATAGATTCTGTGGTTATTGGGATCACCTCGAGTGGACTCGAAGTACTGGATTCGTTAATATTACCACCCATGTTCTCGTTGTCAGAGTTGGAATCTTCTGGTTCTTTCGCCTGGTAAGTGAACTCTTCAGAGTCAGACTCCTTGTTTGTTACATACAATTTATCAATGACAACTCTGACTGTGCTTGGAGTCGACAGTAAAGGAGGAAGGTGCTGACGACCAGAGTAGACAACGACACTAGGGGTTGGCAGTAAAGGAGGAAGGGGCTCTGAATTTGTTACAGGTAGTTTCTTAACTTTAGTTACTTTGACTGGAGTTGGACAGTTGACAGCAACATGCCCTAACCCTGACATTTGTTACCCTGGATTGTCGGATGATAAGAGGTGGACTTGAATACTTGATCCAACCTAGTTATGCAACTCAAAATTTCATTTATCTTTTGGAGGATTTTGGAGTTGGTGTCCATATTGATGGTTTGGGATTCACTAGCCATTTTTTTCTTTTTATTTTAACTTAATGCAAGTTGTTCCTGCCTAAACCGTGCTCTGATACCAAACTGATGTGAAATAAGCGCGTGCGTGTCGTGTAGGAAATATGTGATATACTTAAACTTACAACGTTTCACCAAATACAAAGATCTTCGGCAGGAAAACAATGAAAAACTAGCAATGTCAAACAAATAGATTTTACAAAGTATTGCATGCTAGTTTGAACATTTATAATCTCAGTAAGATCTAATTACAATAGTTATATCATGCAGGACAAGTTCTATTATTAATATCAATGATAGGCGATCAAAGGAATTGCAGAATCACACATCTCACTACATAGTGGACAACATGAGATAGAGATAATATCTTAGAGATGAATTCACTAATGTGTAGTTCAACTAATTATTAGATTGCGTTAAAATAAACTCACAGACAAGAACTCGTTGTCGTACTCCGATAAGGATGTAAATAACTCAACGGTGGACATGAAAGGTCGTTTGGTGCAGTGAAGTGGCGGTCGATGGACTTGTGGTTGACAGAGGAGGGACTGTAGTTGTTGCTGCTGATTCTGCTGCTATTGCTGCTAGATTCTGCAGCTGTTTTTGCTTCTTCTGCTACTGCTTCTGCTGGCTGCTACTGCTACTGCTGACCGCTGCATACTGCTACCGTTGACCGCTATTTGCTGTTGTTGCTGTAACTTCTGCTGCTGCTGCGGCATACTGCTGCTCCGCTGCTGTTCCGTTGCTGCACTGCTGCTGTTCCTGTTGGTTGCACTGCTGCTGCTGCGCTGCTGCTGCAGCTGCTGCTGCTGCTGCTGTTCTTGCTGGTTGCACTGCTGTTCTTGCTGGTTGCACTGCTGTTCTTGCTGCGGCTGCTCTGCTGCGGTGGTACAGTTTCTGCTGCTATTGTTATGTTGTTGCTGAGGGAGAGATCCGAAAGAGGGGAAAGTAAACAGAGAGAGATAGACAGGAAAACATGGCAACTAGTAAAAGATTACAGAGGAATAGAAGAGAATATTAGAAAAGGAGATGAAATAGAGGGAAGAGAGCATGCAAGGGAGAGAGCCATTGATTTCATAGTCATCATCATTCATCATCTCCAAACAAGTACACAACCATGCCTCATATAGGTTATAAGTTACAACTACCACACAACTACCCATAACTTCCCACTACATTACACTCTCATAATTACATCACTACTACACATGATGGCCATAACTACCACCACTACTTAGTACATGGACACAAATACTTAAATACAAACACAAATACCATGAAAATAAAGCTGAAAATATAATAGAATTTAGAGCTAAGATGTCCCCATCAAGAGGCTTTAATACTCCTAAGGCATAACTAACTTAGTTATGTCCACCTATAAAAGTGTGTGATATACAAAAAAAATGAACTATCCGCTCCGTTCATCTTGATCTACAATTTAAAAGGTTTATAAACAAAAATTCATATCCACCTATAAAAAAAAAGTGTATGATACACACACGCACGCACCCCTCTCTACTAAATCTAAACATGATTTAATTACACTTTGCAAAAAGAAACTTTTGATGTATTTTGCTTGTGTATTTATTTTACGAAATATTATTTTAACTCACAAGGTACTGTTCCAGTTCTTTTTGAGAAAAATATTATTTGTAAACTGGGAAGAAATATCAACTTGATGAACACTGACCATGTAAGAAAGATAAGTAATGGGACAAACTCTCAAAGAGTGCCCTGTCCGCGCACGTATGTGGGACTTCACATGCATGCATGCTTTCACGCGTACTCCTGCACATGCAAAGAGGTCGTTCTGGCGTGCATGTCTTATTTAGTTTGTCCATTCCATTTTCATTATAAATATCTGTATCTGTATCTGACTGCATGCAGAATCAGTAATTGCTGAATGATAATTTGAATGCACCATATGCCTTGAAGTTGCACCTGTATGTGCAATTCCCAAACAAGTACTAATGCTGAAATGCAGAATGTAATTTTGTCAGAAGTCTTGTATTCCCATATTCTATTAATGGTTTGAGAGATAACTTGCAGTATTCACAAGATTTTCAGTTATTTCCTTTTTCCATTCATTTCAGTACTGATTGGACATATATTCTGCAGCATGGAGAGTCTATGTCCTTCCACCATGATGTGATAGTCGAATTTTGTAGCTGAAAAAGCCTGACCCGACATGCTCTGATAGGACATTTGTAGCAGTTTACCAAATAATGCCAGTTGTCATCTCGTGATAAATTAGCGGAAGCTTCCTTTTATCCACTTATCAAAAGCAAGCTGGCGGAGTGCAGATATTTAAACTCATGAAAGTGATAAGTAGCCAAAAAAATAATTTCAAGTTTGCCATTATTTTTTGGGACAATTTTACTCTTAGTAAAATGTCCAAAAAACCCCTTCATTTCCTTCCCCTCCTTTCTCTCTGGCCTCCGACCGCCCTGCCCCCACCGGCGGGCTCTCCCCTCCCGCCCGCCCTTCCACGCCCTCCTCAGTCACTAATCTAACATCACCACCAAGTTCTTCCATACGTTGAGCAAAATTAGAAACATGGAGCAAGTTCACCATCTTCTGAGACCAACATTTTGTAGCCATGTTTATGCTAAATGAGTCGGTATGAATATGAAAACTTTTAAAGTAAGTATAGAACCAAACAAATCTTTGATATGCGAATGTTGCGGGAGCCTTACAACTGATGAGTGTAGCGTCTGCCAATACTTAGCTCGTTGGGCTTCAAATCTGTTTACTATAAGAGGGTGTCTAGTGACTCTAGTCCAGAGGTAGAGGCTTTTGCCATCCATGATACGACTCTTAGTGGTTAGGACATTTTGAGCACACTTGGATTGAGGACAAATCGAGTGGTAAAGTCTACAGGACTAGAATCAAACACTTGTCCACACACACAGTCTGTTACCAAGCCGATACTCATCTTTCATGAAGGAGGAGATAAATAAGAGATGGTTCATATTCAACAAAACCATAACAATGATTTCATGACAGTATATAATTCTGAAGAAATAAACTAATTCCCGAAAACAGTGATTTCATGACAGTATATGAGAGGGTGCAGTTGGGGAGTGCTGAGGTGGAGAGGGCGGTTGGGGGAGGGGGTCGGGGCTGAGGAGAACGACAGGGTAGAGGGATGAGGGCTTTTGGGGTGTGGGGGGGGGGGGGGGGGGGGGGCGCTAAGGAGGGGGATGACGGGGTGGGGGGTCGGGGCCAAGGAGGAAGATGAGGGCGTGAGGGTAATTTGAAAAAAAAAAGAAAAGAAAAATAAGTGTGTTTATCAATTTTGTGGGTTTACTAATCCTATAGGGCTACTGATCGCTTTTATGGGTTTAAATTTTCGCACTCAAGCTGGCGGCATGGCTTGTAAAACGGCAAAGTTGCTTTTTTTGGCCAGATGGAAGCTTTAATGGATATTGCTATAGGGCGCAAGGATGTGCCATCGATTATATCCTTATCAGATGAATCAACTTCAGAAATTCGACTTCCATAACTGATAGATCTCATGTTTCGCTAACTGAACTGTTGCCAGGAGCTTAGTGGAGGTTTTCACGAGAATTTGGAAAGATGCAAAGTGTCATCTTGTTTCCTGCAGATGAAGGCTTCCAGTAATCCTCTCTATAGTTTTGTTTGCGTAGCTGATAGCATGAATATGTTGACGTTTTAGATCCAAACACATCAATCTTAAAACTGACGTTGTATTCTTCTGTATAGAGCACTTGTTGGCAGTGCTGCAAATATATAGCTTGTTGCATTTGACTATAATCTTGTATTTTTGGGTTTTGTACTTACGTGCAATTTACACAATTTTCTCTATTACCATTGTAAGAAGAGAAAGAAAAGGTCGATGACATTGTACGAGTTTTGATATGCAAGAGCTACTGCCAGTAGGAATTTATGGGGAGATATGCAAAGTTTTCGGAGGGTTTTATGTGTGTGTTCTAGATTTAAATCAGTTGTGCATTTGTGATAGAAGAATGTATCTGCTAAATTATATTTTTAGAGATACATGGCTGTGATAGAAGATTGTGCTCATTGCAGAAACATAAAATTCAGAGTGAAATATGAAATAAAATGTCTTGTGGCTCAGATTCCGTATTAAACACCGAAATGCCTGCGGAAAAACCAAACTTAGTGGAGGTCAAGAATCAATTATTAAATTGTTTAGAATTCATGAATAATTCACTTTAAATTGATGAATTATTTAAATACGTCAATGATTAAATCGCCAATGATACCTCGAAATAACTTGGAATAAGTCACCGGTAATTTGAAGAAATTCGTGATTAATTCGGGAAAATTCGCTAATAATTTGAAAAAAAATCTTCAATATCACCAAGAAATTGGGGAATTGCACATAAGTATAGAACTCAAAAAATACAAGATTATAGTCAAACACAAGAAGCTATATATTTGCAGCACTACCAACAAGTGCTCTATACAATGTACATAAGAACACAACATCAATTTTAAGATCGATGTGTTTGGATCTAAAAATTCAGAACATTACTTCATGCTAATATTTGTAGGTAAACGAAAAAAAGGATTATGCTAATATTACTTCATGAAGGTAAACGAAAAAAAGGATTGCAATTTTCAGTAATTCTATTCATGAATTATCCAAATAATTTGCCTAAAATCTGGAAAAAGTTTGTTCCAACATGTCACTCGAATTATTAGATCAAAGTTAAAGTTTAAATCACACAGGAAAACTACAAGACAGATCGAACCCATTTAAATAGATCAAAGCCCGATTTCCCAATTGACATGCGTGTTTGGATTCATGGAAATGGGAGGAAAATGAAAAGTGGGAAGTGAGAGTGGGAAATGCAGTAGTGTGGTGAGAAATTGGGATTTATGAAAATAAGTTTTTCAGTGCTTGATTGTAATGTAGAATTGTAAGTGGAAAAGTATATTGTGTTTTTCGGTATTTGATTAGTAATGTGGAAGTAAAAAAATTGACCATAAAGTTGAGCACAAAATAATATTAATTTAAATATTATCTATGAAGAGTCATTTTTGAACTGTAATTGAACTGCAAGTGAGATTTACATGGTATCAAAATTTAATGCACTAAACTACAATTTATTAAAATGAGATTTATATGATCACAAAATTAACTGTAGCATCCTAAAAGCGAGAAAATAGTAATGTAAAAGAGAGGTGCAAAAGAAAAAAAAAGGAAAATGAGTTTTTTCATTTCCTATTTTTGGCTTAAAAACAAACAAAAATTTTCCACTTTCTATTTTCCTCTCACTTCCATGAATACAAAACGAACTAGGGCCAAATTCGAGCCCCCCTCAGTCGCAGTTCCCCTTTTTCTTACTTCCTGCCGGTAAGCATTTAGATTTTATTATTTTTTGATTTTTTGTGCTTTTTTTTGGAAATTTTAGTTTCAGTATTTTCAAAATATGAATTGGCTGTGTTCAATTGCAAATTTTTTTAGGTGAGATTTGATTGCGCAAGAGATCAAATGCGTCCTTCTCTAACTCTACACGGATACCCCGGGTGCTGATGTGTATATTTTTTCCCTCAATTTTTTGGGTTCGTTGGTAAATTTTTGATCTGGTTTTGTTAGAATTGTAATCCATTTTGAGTTTTTTATTTCAGATAATTGAGCTGTTCCAAAAATGCCACACAGACCACCCAATTGGGAAGTTCTTTGGGGAATGCACTGAGCTGAAGATAAAATTGGACCGCTGCTTTTGCCAAGAAGTGAGCTCGATCTTCATTTTCTGGAAAGTTTCTAAAATTTGAAGCTTTGTAATTGTTTTTGGTTTGTTTTTGCAGAAAGCTCTTAAGAGAAAGGCGAACTTTGAAGAAAGCAAGAAGTTTATAGAGAGGCTGCAAGCTTATAGAAAAGAAATGGCAGCACAAGGCTCAGAGTGATGGTATAAATAGATTTACGTACTTTCAGTTTCTTCACAAAGATTGTTTCTTGGTGATCAGATTTTCTTTTTCCATTTTTAACATTCGAAAGTTATGAAGGTATTTGATTTAATAAATAAATACTATTGAGAACATCTCAGTGTGATACAGGTTATGTCTATGATTGAATTCAATCATGTATTTAAATGGAGATTGGCTTTGTGCGTCTTGATCTTGTGTCATTTATTTATGTATTATGTATTTGTGAACTTTCTTATTCTTCTTGGTAATTGGAATTAGATCGTTAGTATAACGTCGTATTATCTTCTCTGTAGCAATGCTCCCTAAAAACCTTGTTTTTTTAAGTAGATGATTACCCCTAAAAGCCTTCATCTCAACCTACAAATTGTTGAATTCACAATATGTTTGTTTATTTTACTTTAATTTTGCTTCAGTAGTAATTGGTTTTTTTAAGGAATCTTTTTTTCATATTCATCATGCCTTAAATTACGCAGTTCTCGTGGGATTTAACTTTAGCTTTTTAATGAGCTGTCAAATGAATCCAACAAATGGACATTTACATCTTTGAACTTCTAGGAGGACAATAAACTGTTGATGCTGTGATTAGTGATTTTTTTTGAGTCATTCACTTTCCAGTATCTATAGAGTGTACTAAAGCTAATTTTGGACTCTCAACCACCATCAGAAGTTAACTTCTAATTTTGTTTTGATTATTTAAACCTCCTTATAGTGAATTGATTCTAGTCACTGATATTTTAGATGTCGTTTTTAAATCTAGCAACATTAGCATAGCTGCATTCATCTTTGTGATCTGCGTATTAGCAAAGTGGGAGAATTTTTGCTCTTCTAAATTATATCTATGAATGAATATAGTCTTTCCTCGCAAATATTGATCCATCAGCATCGATTGTTTAATACCAAGATATAATCCACAACTTTCTCTTAATTTTTTTTTAATCCTTGTATCCATCTCAATTTATTCAGAATTAGACTCAGCCTTAAAGGTTAGGCTGAAATCCCTGTTACAGTTAGGTTGACCCCTACACTGATGCAAATTTAAAATTGAAAGTAGGTCCCTTAAATTCTGGTTAGCTGTTATTCTTTCCATAGGGTTTCTTAGAGGTTGTTGAGGAATTGGCGTTCATCACACAGTTTGAACCTATTCACCATCTAATTTATATTTTCTGAATCTCACCCTGTTCCCCCACTCTTGTCATGTTCTTGTGCCTAGTCTGCCACCATATCTTTAAAAGCAATGCTCTTGTCATGCCGAGATGTGAGGATGCACGAACAGAGAGGGGTGCTCAATTGTTAGGCCCCTTCGCATCACGCATTTCTTGTTTCTTTTCAAAGATCATCTAGAGGTTTAACTTTAGGTATATATATCTTATTCAAGGCTTATCTTCCATCCTTTCCACTTCCATTCAAAACCCAGACAACTCTTCAATGGAGACTGCATTTCTCTTGACCGAGTATGAAAGAAGTGCCAGTGACTCTCATCTCCTCAAGACACCCTACACCTATTGATATAGTTTTTCTGTCAACATAGACCAAACTGTGGCTTTTCCTGTCGAATCTGTCTTCTTCTATGAAGCGCCGCCAATGATGGGACACCAACATTAGATATCATTGAGAAAGTGCGAAGGTCAGTATCTGAGGTGCTGCTGATCCATTACTACTTCATGGCTGGAAGGCTTAATTTCAATCTCGAAACCAAAAGGCTGGAGCTGGTCTGCAACAATGCCGGGGTCTTGTTTGTTGGCAAAATCAAGAGATTGAAGGAGCTTGGGAATCTCTCTACAAAATCCCTCATTTCAGCAACTTATCCATTGTATGGAGGGTTTCAAGAGCCTTGCCGATACTCCTGTTTTCACAATTCAGGTATGTTCCTCACTTCCATCGGCAAACTAAACCTGTGAAACTAGTGATGGTTGTAACTCATTATGTGATGACATGCTTTTCTTAAGGTCACACAATTTGGATGTGGTGGCTTCTCAATTGGTTTCGTTACGAACCACAGTGTACTTGATGGGAGATTGGCTGCAGAGATGTTTAAGAACCTTGCCTCAATTTGCAAGGGCGAGAGCATGAAAGCCTACTATCTGAACATCGATAGGTGATGCATCAAAGCTAGTGTCCCACCTAAGATCCAATTCCAGCTCACAGAGTACAGCAAGCCGGGAGAAGCCTCTGCTACCTCCTTCACCTCGCCAAACCAACCCTCTCCCCTGACTTCTTTCTTAACTCTTTCGAGGAATCATGACTTCAGACTGTTCCCTTTCAGCTCTGACATGATCAACCGGCTAAAGGAGAATGCCAGATGAAGTGCTCCAGCTTTGAAGCCATAGTGGCTCATGTGTGGAGAGCGAGAACGAAGGCGGTCTTTAACAGCCCAAATGAGATTTCTTCTGTTCTATTTGCAGTGGATATAAGGGCCAAGATGTCACCACCTTTGCCTGATGAGTTTATGGGTAACGCCGTGGTCTCTGCCTCTGTGAGTGCTCGGGTTGTGGATATGGATGAGAAGCCATTTTCCTTCTGTGTTAAAAAGTGGGAGAGGGCATAAAGAGGGTAACAGATGAATATGTGAGGTCAGTTATAGACTGGCTTGAGGGGCATAAAGAGGTGCCATCGACAGCGAACGGGAATTTTTATGTTTCAGCTTGGTGGAAGCTCCCATTCTATGAGCTGGATTTTGGGTATGGGAAGCCAATCTTTGGTGGACCTGTTGTCAGTGGAATGGATGAGTTTGTGCTGCTACTCTCTCATGGTAATGGATCGGGAAAAGGGGGGTGGGATAAATGCTTGGGTAGTTTTGGAAAGGAGGAAGATGGACAGATTCTCATGTTATGTTACCAAGTTGTAAACAGAGAGCTTATTTCTTTGCTCCTGTTTTCTATCATCTCAACACCCAAGGATTTGAACTACAACAATTTCAGTTCTGTTCCCTGTTTTAGTGCTGTTTTTAGTGCTGAGAAACTTCAATGCTTGCTTCCTATATTAGATCCCGTGCTGCTGAAGGGACTTCTATTAGCAAATTTTCTACGTCATGAACTTGGTTCTGAATCTTGTACTTCAGCACAAATTCCTTCTTTTAAGTGAAAGAGTGATGTATTATGAGCAATCTTGTTGCTGATGGATTTTCATATGTGAAGATATTATGACCCTGAGTTTAGTTTATACTGCAGAAGAATAAGAGAGGGGAAAAAGGAAATCAAGAAAGGTCATCACTGACATCACATGTCATTGAGGAACAAATTATATAGAATAAGACCATTCCGGTTTGAAATGCTGACCGTCTGTTTGTGACGTCAGTGGTGGCATCATAGATGATTTCGTCAACTGTGACGACCTACTGATTTTTTACTGATGAGATCTGTTGACTTGACCTACAAGTGCACAGGTAGTTAAGCAATGAAGGAGGGAGACCTATAAATACTCAGATAAAACTTGCAAAGTCCATCATTATTGTTCTGCCAAAGCAAGGAAGTTCTCAAAAAGAAAGGGAGAAACATGGAAGCAGAGATGCCGCTTCTGAGTCCATACAACATGGGAAACTTCAACGTCTCTCACAGGTTTGTAGTCTCCAAACATCTCTCTCTGCTTGAATGCAGCAATGAAGTCTAGAGAGAAAATAAAGCAATAATCCTTGATGTAAACTGTTTCACTAGCAGAGATTTGTTGCTAATGTGAAATTAAAATTGGTGTCTTTTATTTCTTTCAGGATAGTTCTGGCACCACTGACGAGGCAGAGATCACATGGGCATATTCCTCAACTGCATGCAGCACTGTACTACTCTCAGAGGGCTACCAAGGGGGGCCTTCTGATATCGGAAGGCACTGTCATCTCTCCCACCGGCATAGGGTAAGATCAAAAGCCTCATGAAAACTCAACAGTCTATCAAAACAAAGTGATGTTTGAGGATCAATACACATTTGCAGTTCTTAAACGGGACAATGTGTTTAGTTTAGCTGGGGTTTAAAGTTTTTTAGCAAACGTGCAAATTTGGTGTTTCTTTATTTGATATTTCATCCTTTATCTGTTTTCTTGATGTGCCAAGGTATAAAGATATACCTGGTATCTGGAGCAAAGAGCAGGTGGAGGCATGGATGCCTATTGTGAGTGCTGTACATGAGAAGGGTGGTATCTTCTTTTGCCAACTCGGCCATATGGGGAGGCTCTCAAATTATGGTACTACCTCATCACCGTTCTCCATTTTTTCCCCTTTCTTCAATCTGATTCCTCAATTTGTTTTCTACATGATAAATGAAATTCGTAGATGATATGGCTCATTGTTATTTGAACAAAACTCTAATTGTAGGTTTTCAGCCCAATGGACAAGCACCTATCTCTAGTACAGATAAGCCAGCTTCCCCTTTGACCCCAGAAGACGATTTCTCCCCTCCTCGGCGTTTAATAACTGATGAGATCCCTCAATTAATCAATGATTTCAAGGTTGCTGCAAGAAATGCCATCAAAGCGGGTAAACTATGACTTCCAGTTCTTGTTAGTCCCTCTTTAGTCTTTCTGGTCTGGGGCTGAATTTAGAGTATTGTTCCATGAGTATGGCTTGTACAGTTATACCAATCTCTGGAGTGTTGGATTGTTGATGTCATGGAAAATAATAAACTAATCCTTTTAAGCCATATCTTAACTAGTTATTATTATTTTCCTTACAGGTTTTGATGGAGTAGAGATCCATGCAGCCTATGGCCACTTACTCGACCAATTCATGAAAGATGGCATCAACGACCGGACGGATGAGTACGGCGGTAGCCTACCAAACCGTTGCCGCTTCACTCTACAAGTTGTCAATGCTGTTGCAGACGAAATTGGACCTGATCGAACAGGCATTCGGTTATCACCCTTCGACAACTTCTTCGGAAGTGGTGATTCAGACCCGGACTCACTTGCACTGTACTTGGCAGAGTCACTCAACAAGTTTGGAGTACTATACTGCCATGTCGTTGAGCCAAGGACCGAGTTGATCGATGGGCACGGACAAATCTCGCACCATCTTCTTCCCATGAGGAAGGCTTTCGCGGGGACATTCATCACGGCAAGTGGGTACGACAGAGAGCGGGGTAACAAGGTGGTGGCTGATGGGTATGCTGATCTGGTGGCGTATGGCCGCTTGTTCTTGGCTAATCCTGATTTGCCCAAGAGATTTGGGTTGAATGCAAGATTTAACAAGTATGATAGGTCCACTTTTTATACCTCGGATCCTGTTGTTGGGTATACAGACTACCCCTTTATGGATTCTTAGCTTAGTTTTGATGTTCTTAAAAGTATAGATTGGGTTGAATGTAAGGCTTGATGCTTGATAATTACAAAGGGTATGTGAAAGGTTTGGTGACAGGTATTATTCACATGTTTCTATGGGCTGTTGTTTCACGACTTTGAGAAAGGGATCACTTCAATGTTGGATATTAGATTGATTGTTTTTCCTACTAATATTAGTGAGATGCTTTGACTTTGCAGCCTCCTTTGTCACAATTCATAGGTTTTACCTACTTTCTTCTTAAGATCATGTTTGTTAATTGTAAAAAAAACATTAGATTGATTGTCATTAGTGAAAAAACATGACCAGTGTTTTTAGGAACCCCACCATCGTATTCGAAAATTAGATTGATTGCTAGTTGTAAGTTTTGAATAACTCTTAAATGAGGTCTATACTCTGCACAAGATTGGTCAAGTTAGATCTTTTCACAGGTCAGTGAAGTTAGTAACTGCCCTTTTTTTATTTCCTCCTCTCTGTGACTTTAATCTCAAAATTCTCTTTTGTACTTTCTTTGCTTGAGAAAATGCCCCAGTGACAAATTGAGCAACCCAGCCCATTGTTGTTGCTGTTGTTGTTGCTGCAGAGTGTAAGAAGGAGTAAGGAGATACGGCTGCTGGGATCCCACTCCTGAGCCCATACAAGATGGGGGATTTCAATCTCTCTCACAGGTGAATTCCGACATTGAATTTCTGATGTTTTTGAATATAGAGATACAGATGCAGGTGGCTTCAAATGGGAATCACATGCCCATTTGTGATAATAGAGAGATGTAAAATTTGCAATATGGTGAAAATTCCCCAAATACAATGATGTATGCAGATTTTGAATGCAAATGTTCAGCGTATGAGTTAATACTCATATTGAGTAATGCATTCATATCATTATACATGAACTATATCTATTATCTATCAGTTTTCTTCGACCTGGTTTGGGTTGAATGTGTGTGAAAAGGTAATGAACTTACCGTTATCAATACGAGTAAGTAGGGACTCATTGCACCTAGGGGATGTGTACTGCCATAGGCAATATTCCCTTGAATGGACAAAGTACCTGGCCTGCTTATAAGACACCAAGGTTGGAGGGGGGAGTTGCTTCCTCAACTAAATGAGGAGTAAACTACATCTTTGTCAAAACATTGCACATTTCTGAGTTGACTCTTTCAAAATAATACTAAATGATTATAGTAGTAGATTAATTTTTAAATTTCCTGACAAATCTGTGTTTTGATCCAAGTTTTTTCAACTCTACCTTTAAAAGTTATTGCTAATCATTTTGTATGAATGTTTTGATGTATAGGTTTTCAGCCTGATGAGCAGGCATCTCTTACCAGTACCAATAAGTTGGCCAAGCCTGCGTCTCTGTCTTCTCCCAGTACAGATTAGATCCCTCAAGTGATGGAGGATTTCAGAATTGCCTCAAGGAACGCCATTGAAGCAGGTATGAGTTCCATATCAACCCCATGAAAAAGCTTCTGCTCATTGTTGAACTACTGTCTACCCCTCAACTCTATGTTCATCTCAATTCTCAAATTTTAAAGGGAAAATCATGGACATTACATGCTCTAATAGCAGCCAGGAAAAGGATGAACTAGATTGAAAAGCTAAATACAAAGCTTCTAGCTCTCAGAAAAGGAAAAAGAGGAAAAGGAAGAGAAATTCATCGTGCCGAGGACCCTCTCTTGGACTGCTATCCAGTGTGCATAATTTGGATGTTTCACTCCTTTTCTTATCCTAAAATTCACACTGCTATGTTTCAATCAAATCTAGCATCTTTTACCCTTTTCTTTTGTCTGAGCAAAATATGGCTATTAGTAATGTGTTCCATGCATGCTGCATTTGCATTTCATGTCAGGTTTGTTACCCTTGAGTCGTAATCTTCTGCATACTGAAGCCACATACTCTTGACCATTTCTTATTGCACCAATATTTCTCTTCAAATTCCCCTCATTGCAGAGGTGCATGGGCGAAACTCCTCATATAGAATGACCCTGACCTTCTCCAACAATCTTCTAAGGTCGCTGTAGGTCAAGGAGTAGAGATTCTTCCTGGCTACGGACAACTTATAGATCAGTTCATCAAAGCCAGATTAACGATCGGATGAGTATGGTGGAGCCCTGTCAAACCGCTGCAGCTTTGCACTGGAAATTGTTCAGGCCATAGCAAATGAAATGGGAGCACAGAGAGTGGAGACTAACTCCAACTCGACTCCTTGTTGATTAATTTTCCATCTTCTAAGTTCCTTGTTCCTTGTTGACTTGGAGTTAGGCCATCTTCTAAGTTCCTTGTTGATTAATTTTCCATAGGCTCTCACCCTTTGATGGCTGCCAAGAACTGCGAACTCTTATGGCTAAGCTTCTCTCATGAATCTCTCACTTAGATGAATTATACTCTTAAGAATTACAAATTCATTGGATTACATTAAAGGCTACTCTCAAGGGGTTATTTATAAACCATAGAATTCTCCTAAATCTAAACAAACTTCATCAATACAAACAATTACCGCCTCAGAATGAAGTAAACCTGAATCCAACTCGAATCTGAAAACAAATCCAGAAAAGAAAACTGTAAGACCCACTATTAGTCAACTAGGCTAGTGTACTAGTCGATCAATACTATGTATTAGTCGACTAGGCTCAAATACTAGTCGAATACTCTAACAAAATTCGAGAACCCCAACTCTCTGTTGGCCAACCTAGTCGACTATACAATGTATAAGTTGACTAATCCATTTGATCAGTCGACTATACCCAGTATTCGTCGACTGGTAATGTGTACAACTCCTTGTGCACGTCTGTTTTTTTTAATCTTCGAAGTTTCGTCAACCTTCACGCTGTATTTCAGTCACAATTTCTATCATATCCAACTCTCAAGACAAACTTCTTCCCAGGAGAAACGCCTTTAAAGGCTGTTTTATTGTTGCTGGAGGATTTGACACAGAGAAGGGGGACATGGCTGTGGCTGATGGCTCTGCAGATCTAGTCACGTGTGGTCTCTTGTTCTTGGCTACTCCACCTGCCCAAGAGATTCCCATTGGATGCTCCACTTAATGAGTATGATAAAAATACACTGCGGATTTGGGATCCTAGTTAGGACATGTGGGCTAAATTTGGGGGATGATTCGGCTTATCAGAGTCAATTACTCACGGTGGATAAAAAATTAGAGAAAGAGAGGGTTGACGGGGTCTTATATAGGAGATCCGGATGCTCAAGCGGGATCTCTGTCGAGGAGTAGATGTAACCCGGTCCGGAGGGTACTAAGGCGTTACTGTAACATATATACGTAGGTCGAAAATACCCTCACGTATAAACGCTAAGCATCAGTACAAGCAAGAATCCGAGATCAGAATTGCATGGTGCATTATACATTCCAAAGTGTAGATTACACTTTCAAAGCTATCATAGGACGTGACAAAATATTATAAGAATATTACATCACCGATAGGCGCAATTACGATAATACAAGGAGATATACAAGTATGAATAGTACTAAGGGCGCTCACGAGTTTACAGAAGGAAAACTCGAGAGACGCGCAGGGAGCCTGAAAGGATAGGGCTTCAGACGGTTTCTGTTGATCCATTATGCTTCCGCTGCACCACTCTGATTAGCAACTGGGAGAATCCACAAGTTCTAAGCTCCGAGACCTGAACGTGAGGGTTCAGGGGAGTCAGAACTTCCCAACGAATGGTGTTGCGAAGGTCAAGTGGCGTGTAAAGATAAGCACACCTGTATCGATAAATCCGAATCATAAACATGCATTGAAAATCGTGCCGTGAGCACAAGCATACAAGAGCAGGTAGATATATAGTAAGTGATATCAAGTAGGGAATACACATGGTATATAATAAGATAAGAGTAGGAGACTAGTGGAATAGAACACAAGTGGTAAGATAGGATGTAAGCAGGTATAATATAACAATCATAAAACCGGAAATCCGAAGTAAAATCCGATGGAAGCAAACACGGCAAAATGTACAACGGATATATAGTTGGCATCTTTTATTATTGTTATTACTCATCCTACCCAATGTCTAGATATGTGAACTAGCGTTTCAGCACACATATATCCACATCTGAGTAAAACAAGGTTGTTATTTGAAACCAACGGAGGTATCAACAAACAATATTTACAGTGGGTCCTGTACATGCTCGGGACCACGGTCCAGGGTGTTCCGCTGCTGGTGTATGGAACATGCCACAAGACGTATAAGAGGGTCTTATAGAATGCTCTTTTTAAGATGGTACCAAGGAGGGAGCCAGCGCTCCCCTCAGTCACCTAGAGGCCCTCAGGTCAAAGTAGAAGATTTAGTTGCACAACATACCTAATACCACTGTAAGCACGAACATATATTGATATCCGTAAATTTCCCCCGACCCGATGTAAGTTGTCCCATTTTATGATTTATTAGATAATTATCAGATTTCGAAAATGAACAGGAATATGTCGGGAGTAACAGAAGTACAGTTTGTACTAGAATATATCAAGACGTAAACAAGATGTCAGGTCATCATTCCCATTATCGTGATAATTATAAGAGTCAGGCACGTCATGTCAGATGTCAGGTGATAGCATGACATGAGGGTGATATTAGGCAGGTGACAAGAGACAGCATGGTATATATAAGCATGTCAAGCGATGCTGGAAAATAGTACTGATGTACAAGATCGGTACGAATACCGAAAAATCGTACAGTTTTAGGAAAAACAACATAAGTAAGATTTCAAACTCTTCACAATTAATAATAGAAAAAAGGATAAACTGGCGAGCAAGTAATTAGCAAGTAAGCGAATACCCAAGCAGAGCTAAGAAGGTTGGAGGCACGAACAACGAACAGTGTTTAGTCACTAAAGCGCTTGCCGGGACTACCATAATAACTCGGCTTAAAATGCGAGTCTAAAATCCAACATCATCTCGCCTAGGAGAGTTTAGTGAATAAAGCGCTAGACACTAAATATGCCTATCAGGTGATGCTGAAAACGAAACTAGCCGTTAATAAACCTCAGAGAGGTTAAGCCCAGAGGCTGAGCAATACGAGGGTGTAGTTAAACCGTGCCTGAAAAGGTTACACAATTAAGCTCGGCTCGTAGACACACGGTGTAGCTAGTAAAACTCAGGGAGTTTAAGCAAAGCAAAAACATAATAAGTCACGCCTGACAAGGCTACGCAATTAAGCTCGGCTTACAACCAGGCTTAGCTATGCTTCCGACAAAGCTAGAAAAACTCATAGAGTTTTAAGCCCAAAGGCTGAAGTGAAACCACAGAGCGGTTAAGCCCGGAGGTCGTATATGTACCTGCAGTTAGTGTTAGTGTCAAACCCACGCTATAATAGAGCAGTAATAGACAACATCACAGGCATGACATATGTACAAGAAGTAAACTACCCTACTATAAGCATTCGTCACAAGTATATACAGGTACAATCTTGGGCACTCGGCCACATACAAATGCGAGGGCATAACCCAATACAAATACATATACAAACTCAAAATACAGAAATAAAATACAGTAGACCCGACGAAGCGTGAAAACCCAAAACGAGGCGAGGACACTCACCTAAAATATCCAAAGGTGCCGCAAATCTCAGAACTCCAAATACTAACGCGAATACGCGTTCACATAATATAAATATAATATATATATATATATATATATATATATATATATATATATATATATATATATATATATATAAATTTATAAAGAGAAAATTTAAAGGGGGGAATCAAGAGAGAGGGGGAGTTCCAGGAGAGAGAAAGAGAGAAAAAAAGAGAAAAGAAAAGAGGGGGCTGCTGCCCCCTTGCCCAGGGCTAAGGCCCTGGCCGCGCCCTGGCAGCACCAGAGGCGGCGCCCAGGGCAGGGGTGGCCACCGGCCACCCCAAGGAAGAGGGAGAGGAGGAGGGTGTTGGGGTTCTTTTTGAGAGGTGACGGTGATGGTGGTGGTGTTTGGTTTTGATGGTGGATTGATGGAGAAGAAGGTGAATTTTGGAAAGTGGGAGGAAGGAGAAGGTGATGTGGGCTATGGTAGAGGAGTGGGAGGTGTTGGATTTGGTGGTGGTGGTGGAATTAGAAAGAATTTAAAGGATATGGTGTGATGGATTTTGAAAGAGAAGAAGGTGGGGATAATGGTGTTTGTGAAATTGGGAAGGATGGTGAAGTCAGAGGAGGATGGAGGTTGTTGTGGTGGTGATGGGTGGTGAGATTAGGAGGAAGTGGTGTTGGGTGAGAAGAGGAAGAAAATGGAATTAGGTTGATGGTGTTGATGTTGAAGGAGATGGAAGGGATGGACCCTTGGGGAGAGATGCCGGAGAGCTTGCTGCCAGCTATGGGATTCACCGGAGAGGCGCCAGAGTTGGGGTGCTGTTGGTGGCTTCAGCCTTTTGGGGGGAGAAGAGAGAGAAAGGGAGATTAAAGGGAGAGAAAGAAAGAATTTTGGGAGAAAGAGAGAGAGATTAAAGAGAGTTTAAAAAGAGGGGAAGAGATTGGTGAACCCCGCGTCCAGCCCAATGCCAGGCCCGTGTCGGGTCTTGACCCGGACGCGGGTCTGGTCCCTGCGTTTGACCAAGAGAGAAAGGGAGGAGAGAATGAGTGGGGGTAGATATTTTGGATAAGGAATTTTTTGTTTGTGGTGGAGAAAAATATGAAAAAAGCATGGAAAATAAAAGGGAAATATAGGGAAAAATTAGTGGAGGTGAAAAATAGAGAGAAAAAAAGAAGAAGGAGAAGAAAATACCTCGGAAGATACTCTGGTTTTGGGAAAACACCGAAAATACTGGAAAAACCTAGAAAATAAGTAAACCAGAATGTTCTACAAAAATTTATAAAAATAATAAATATTATTTTAAGATACATGGTGAAATCAGATTCAAGAAATTTAATCCCCTTTTTAAAATAAAATTTCAGGAATCAACCATCGATACTGGTCTACACCGTTCAGCCGGATTTCGATAAATTCTGAAAAATCTTAAAAAATTCTCAGAGGCAGAAAACATCACCCTGAGGAATAATATAAAATCAATTTTTAGAAATAAAATTCCATTTTCAAACTAAAAATTCTGGAATCTTCCAGCGATACCAGTGAACACCAAATCCGACTAAACTTCGATAAATTCAGAAAATTCTCAGAAAATACATTAAAAGAGAAAATATGATTTTATGAAGCAATATAAAAGCATAATCTAGAAATTCAGCTCTATTTTAAACTAAAAAATCTGAGAATCAATCAGTGGCACTAGTCGACACCGGTTTTGAAGATTTGCAATTTCATTCGAAAAATTCAAAAAATCATAAAAATCTAAAATATTAGAAAACGATATTTGAAATTGAAATCAATTAAATCTAACTATCAGAAAGGTCAATTGATCAGTATACTGGGATCAGATCGCTAGTTCAGACTAGGGCTGACTTCGAGTTCACGAATCCGGGTCCAATGCAAAATGATCGCATAAAAATACATAAGACAAAAACAAATACAGGAAGTAAATTGAGAAATATGATTGAGAATCTGAATATGTATCTGAGTACGTATTCTAGGAATGTGGTGTTACATTCTATCCACCTTACAAAAATTTCGTACTCAAAATTTTGGTAAGGGGGAAGATGAACACAAGAAGGATAGGAACGGGAATTATACCAATCAAGATATGACTAGTTAAGGGTAATGCTTATAACCGACTAATCAATAACTCCGGGCCTAAATGTCTCCTGCACTTCCTGTGGTATAATTCTTCAGATGGTGCCATATCAATACAGACTTGATAACTGTTAATAATAAAAAAAATAAAAATTCTATTCTGTCAGACGAAGATAACCAAGATTCCGAATGGTCCGATAGGACTACTCGGTCTTTCTGAGAGTGATAAGATAAACTGAATATAAACAGAGTCCCTAAACATCTCTGAAGACTTTAACAAGATAGCGATCTGAATCCCGTGTCTCTGCCGACACAATAATAACTGGAATACAGTGTAGCTGAACTGCCTTTCTCATATAATTATCTACCAAAATTTCAGTACAGTGACTTATTCAGAATAACACAAAATAAGTTAACTTCAGAACTGTCCACCTTTCACTGCCTGGAGTCTGTTAGAATCGACCGAGATTACTCCTCTCAATTAGACGAGACCTCAAAATATAATATTTACTTGTTCAGAACTCATACTACTCTACGTGGCATGAAGCTGTTCCCGGCGAAGAGTTTGTAATGATATTACTAGATATTCTATCTGTTCTCTGCTACTCTGGAATTAGATCATAATATCGTGGATAAAGAAAACCCGATAAACTGATTACAGATACATAAATAGAAAACAACTGATAATAATAAGTTCTGAATACTGGCGGTCAATTACTCTGAGAAGCACAACTAAGAATTCATAATAACTGCCTTCTGAATATTAACCCGACTGTAAATTAAATATCTAGAGAAATTAAGCCCTGTAATGTTGGCCGAATAGATCATCAAAAAAATTATTACAAGCTTGTTCAGATACAATAAGAAAACTCGATTCATTAAATCCACGTTAACAGTTAGGCGAAAGAAATCTAAGGAGCAAAGCTAGAGTGCTAACACTATCAGAACTAGTCACAAGTGAAGCGAAATCTAGGTAGGGCCATTGTATAACACAACGTCAGGCGCTAAACACTAGGGTGCGGCGGAGCTAACGCTTTGCGAAACTCGCACTTGACGGAGCTCACGTGGCAAAGCCAACGCGTAACACATCACTAAATGTTAAGTGCCAGGGTGTAGCAAGGCTCACGCCTGGTTGAGCTCGCATGGCTAGAACATGACTCTCAATTGGCGAGACTCGCAGAGTCCGTGACTCATAAAATCCATGAAGATTGCCATTATGGTTCTGAGTTCAGTGAAGTCGATAGATCATGATTGCTACTTGAATACCATAGAAAACAGTAACTCAGCTGACAAAAGTTTTGAATCTGAGAATCTGTTTCATACTGACACTCTTCGTGTAGTAATGCGTTCTATCTGATTACTGACATTATGACTACCTTACTTTCTGCACTGATTCCATGGTGCGTCTATACATGTAAGATTAGAATATGAAGCCAAAGATCTGCTCGGTATAAGATAACACGCTACGCTAGAATCAAAGAATGCCGAAATAGGATGAGGATGAACCACATATGTCCTGCCATTACCTCACTAGTCTACCTATATCTTAAGTTGGTATAAAGATTACGAAAATCAGAATAGTAAAAATGGAAAAGATAGAAACAATATGGAAAAAGGGAGGTGGACACGAAAGGACTAAGACTGGTGATGATAGTGCAATTAGAAGGATATGATATAGAAAACTTACCAACTCATGGACGTGATAAAAGGGGATAATGGTTACTGTTGGTACCTTTAGGATTCCTATTCCAAATATTAGGCATCCCTTCTTGTTCTTACTCTATTTAGTATCTGGACTTCCTCTTCAATCAAATTATATGTTTGCTTCCTTCTGCCATTTGTCCTAACTCTTAGTCTCCTCCGCGCTTGACTATATACTTGTTGCCAGGGATGAAGTTAAGTTCCTCTGTCAGTAGGTCTTGGATTCTCTCCCAACGGTGATATTGGATGAGTTGATCTGATCGGTGCAATGTTTTCTGTCTTCTTGAACGGACAGTCACTCTTCAACTGATCTCTGGACTCGTACACAACATAATTCATAAACTTTTCGGCGGTTGCATTGTAAGTGCTCAGTTTCAGACAGTACCCATATATCATATGATGAGGGCTAGTTTGGAGTGATTGCTTGGCTAGCAGGGTACTCAGGGGCCTGTCTAAGTCTTCACCTTCCATCCATTGAGAGGGTCTCTTTGCCGTCTTTATCTACATCTCATCCCGATCTTTCTTCTTTGGTTCTCGTTCTACTTCTCGAGCGATGGTGAAAACTTGAGATTACATCTTGGGCTGCTGGGAAATGAGGAACATCTTGATCTCCATCTTCAAACCTTACCGAAATCTACTTGCTCGGTTCTTCTTATCAGCCACCATGTACGGCGCAAACCGACTATGCCTGAGGAATTTTGCAGCACACACATCTACAATTTGATCCTCCTACTGCAATCTGATAAATTATTCCTCCATCTCTTTCTGAGTTGTTACTGGAAAGAATCTTCTCATAGAAATCCTTCGAGAATTGGTCCAAGAGGGGCTTTTCCAATCTCGCTACTTCTACCAACCACCACGTTCTGGCCACATTTTTCAACTGAATCTTGACCGCTTCTACTTGGTTCTCGTCAGGAACCTGGGCTGCTTATAGAAGATCTGTCGCGTCTACCAGTCACTGCTCTGCATCTAGGGGCTTCTCCATGCCGAAAAGATCACCGGCTGTAATCTCCTGAAATCTGACATGTTGCCTGGCTTCTGCTTCCGGAGTTCAACCAAAAATCTTTGGTGCAGGACCTCCATCTATTTCTGTTGATTTTTCATCATACTCTGTAGAAATCGTTTCAAGTCAACACTTCCCCACTAGGGTCACCCTAAGAAGAACCAGAACTGTTATGATTTTTCTTTTTTTTCATGTCCGAGTTGGTCTAAGAATAACGAAAAACTGAAGTATAAAAGGATTGGAGAACTTTATAATTCAAGGGAAGGATTATCAAGAGAAAATAGATAACTCTGCACTTGTAGTTAGATTCTATAACCATGACTCATGCATTCCAGCTGCAAATTTCTTTATCATTAATTTGCCGACTGGTTGTACTGAGGATGTGAGAGCCCAGGCTCTGATACCACACTGTAACGCCCCGGTCCGGAGGGTACAGAGATGTTACTGCGATGTATATACGTAGGTCAGAAATTCTCTCAGTATATACGCTAAGCATCAGTACAGGCAAGAATAAGATATCGAAATTACGTGGTGCATTATACATTCCAACATATGAGTACACTTACAAAGCTATCACAGGATGTGATAAAATATTACAAGAATATTACATCACCGATAGGCGCAATTGTGAGAATACAAGGAGATATACAAGTATGAACAGTACCAAGGGCGCTCACGAGTTTACAGAAGGAAAACTCGAGAGACGCGCAGGGGGCCTGGAAGGATAGGGCTTCAGACGATTTTTGCTGATCCACTACGCTTTCGCTGCGCCACTCTGATCAGCAACTGGGAGAATCCACAAGCTCTTAGCTCTGAGACCTGGATATAAGGATCTAGAGGAGTCAGAACTCCCCAATGAGTGGTGTTGCGAAGGCCAAATAGCGTGTAAAGATAAGCACACCTGTATCGATAAATCTGAATCATAAATATGCATTGAGAACCGTGCTATGAGCACAAGCATACAAGAGCAGGTAGATATATAGTAAGTGATATCAAGCAGGAAATACGCATGACATAATAAGATAAGAGTAGGAGACTGATGGAATAGAACACAAGTGGTAAGGCAGAATGTAAGCAACTATAATATAATAATAATAAAATCAGAAATCTGAAGTAAAACTCAATGGAAGCAAACACGGCAAAATGTACAACGGATATATTGTTGGCATCTTTTATTATTATTATTACTCGTCCTACCCAGATGTCTAGATATGTGAACTAGCGTCCTAGCACACATATATCCACATTTGAGTAAAGCAAGGTTGTTATTGGAAACCAACGGGGTATCAACGAATAATGTTTACAGTGGGTCTCGTACATGCCCAGGACCACGGTCCAGGGTGTTCTGCTGCTGGTGTACGAAACCGGCCGCAAGGCATATAAGAGAGTCTTATAGGATGCCATTTTCAAGATGGTACCAAGAAAGAGGGAGCCAGCGCTCTCCTCGATCACCTGGAGACCCTCAGGTCGAACTGGAAGAATTAGTTGCATAATATACCTAATACCACTGTAAACATGAGCATATACTGATATCCGTAAATTTTCCCCGACCCGATGTAAGTTGTCGCATTTTATGGTTTATTAGATAGTTATCAGATTTCGGGAATGAGCAGGAACGTGTCAGGAGTAACAAGGTTTATTAGATAATTATCTTGATGGTTGATATCTTCTATCGCTTGACATGCTTTCATTTGATGTGTTAACCATTGACATGCTATCACCTGACACCTGCTTGTTATCACATGCAATCCAAATAATTATCACTATATGGTAATGATGACTTGACATCTTAATATATTTTGATATATTCCAGTACAAACCGTACTCCTGACACACCTATACTCTTCATAGTTTTGACTTGTCACTGCTCATTCCCGTAATCTGATGATTATCTAATAAATTATATAAAAAAGGACAACTTACATCGGGTTGGGGAACTTACGGATATTAATATTTGTTTATGTTTATAGTGGTATTAGGTATGTTGTGCTACTAAATCTTCCGGATCGACCTGAGGGCCTCCAGGTGAACGAGGGGAGTGCTGGCTCCCTATCTCATGGTACCATCTTTAAAGGGCATCCTATAAGACCCTCCTGAATGTCTCATGATAGGTTATGTACTCTAGCAACGGAACAATCCTGGGCCGTGGTCCCGGGTATACACGGGACCTACTGTAAATATTGTTCATTGATACTCCTATTGGTTTTCAATAACAACCTTACTTTACTCAAATGTGAATATATATGGGTTGGAATGCTAGTCCATATACCTAGACATCTGAGTAGGACAAGTAATAATAATAAAAGATGCCAATTAATAAATCGTTGTGTGTTTTGCAATTCGGGTCATGGACTTAGATTACGATGACGTGAGATTTATGGTATATGGATGAGAGTTTATTTGTTAGGATTATTTCTTTAACGTACTTATCTCATAAAGCCGTAAACTGGGCTATACCGCTAGTTTTGCCATATTTGCTTTTATCAGTTTTATGATTTCTGGTTTTATTATTATTATAATTATTATACTATATATGTATACATCCTAGCTTACCACTTGTGTACTATCCCACTGGTCTCCTGCTCTTATTATATTATACCGTGCATGTTCCTTGCTTGACATCACAACTGTATATCTCATCACTTACTGTCTCTGTCTACTCCTGTGTGTTCGTGCTCATGACACGATTTTCTCTACATGCTTTTCGACTTTGATTTATCGATACACGTGTGCCTGACGATGCACACCACTTGGTATTCATCACACCACTCGTTGGAGAGTTTCTGACTCCCTTGAATCTGCATGTCTAGATCCTTAAGTTTGGAGCTTGTGGATTCTCATGGCTGCTTATCAGAGATGCGCAACAGAAGTGTGGATCATCGACAGACCATCCAGAGCCCTTTCTTCTTGGCCCCCTGTTAGGCTCTTGAGTTTTCCTTTTGTAACTCGTGAGCATCTTTTGTACTGTTCATAATTGTGTATCTCTTTGTTTTCTCACATTTGTGCCTATCGGTGATGTAATATTCTTGTAATATTATATCACATCCTGTGATAACTTTGTAATTGTACTCATATATTGGAATATATAATGCACCACATACTTTCGTACTTTGATTCCTACCTGTAATGATGCTTGGTATATATATACGAGGATATTTCTGACCTGTGTATATACGTCATAGTAACATCTTCGTACCCGTGAGATCAGGATGTTACAGATAGGAATGAGGAAACTCTAATTAACACATTTTTGACCATCCCTATTGTCTTTGCCATATTGATAGGAATCAATAATCATGACATCTTGGAGACTTCAACCAAGATTCAATTTCACCACAACATATTGAACTTGACCAATCCAAAACTTTTGACAAATTTGACAAGTTTTCCATTCAATGAAATTGAACTTGACTTTGAATGTGAACCCGTTCCCCAACCTTGTGATTCGGTTCCCATTTTTGAATCTATGTTGACTCTTATATCCTTAACTGATTTGGACCCATTTTCCGAGCCGACATTGATTCTCGTATTCATGGATTTTGAAACTGAACCACCTATTTTGGATAGTCACATTTCATTGATGGGAAATGAATGTGAACTTCAACTCTTTGATTTGGAACCAACTATTGAATCAAAACCGACTCTCAAACCAAAACTTGATTTTCCCGAGTCAGTATTGGTTTCCGAACCTATTTTTTTGAGCCAACATCAATTACTCTACCGAATCACATTCTTTTGTTGGAATTAGGTATTGAACAAAATGACTCCAAGATGATATTTCAAGATTGGTTATATAACTGGGATGATTTTAATGTTACAATTTTGCATGATCCTATTCACTTACGGGGTTGAAATATTTTAAATAAAAAAGAGGTTGTCAAAGGTCGGCTCCGTGATAATCCACGTAATTTAAATTGAGCAGAAAACACTTGGCCCAATCCGACTACCACCGGAACCACCACCTTGAAATACTACTTTTCCTTCCCTTACTTCTTTTTCATGTATATATGCATTCATTCATACATTGAGGATAATACATGAGATAGGTGTAGGGGAGGTTCTAACATAACATATACTTTTTTTAATTTATATAAATAAATTAACATTTTCTTTGCTTTTAAAAACTTTTTGAAAAGAGAAATAATATTTTGACCTATTTTTTGTAAGAAATTAAGTTAATTCTAATAAATAGGAGAATCATAATTAGAATTTCTTATAGTTGGTCAAAATAGGATTATTTATTTGATTTGAGGAAGAAAAATTGAAAAAGTAATTTAATCTTGATTTCACCTTGATGAAATATGCATATTTTATACACGTACACACTTAGGGTTCAAAAAATAAAGATTCATATGCCTTATTAATATATATATATATATATATATATATATATATATATATATATATATATATCAAAAATCCTCTGATTAAGGTATTTGTGTCTAATAAAACATAAGTATTCACGCCTAAAATTGATCCATATAATTAATAAAATCTTTAGTTTTGTGGCCTTTTTTGCTCAAGTCCTTAAGTCCTTAGGGTATTTTCTCACCCGGTGCTTAGGACTGTCCTGTTTGGGAGTCACCGACCTATGGACAGATTAGAAAGCCTAATAAAACTAAGGGATAGTACTACCAAAAATTTATAAAATTAAGCATAAGAGTCAGAGTTGAAAGAATCCCGAGTCAAAATTTCACGATCACGAAGGTGCTATGACTTAAAGTAAAATAATAAACTAGATGAGAAATATAGTTTGACTCCTTACTTTGATTGATAATAAGTTTTTGAATAGAGACTAAGTTTAAAAATGAAAAGTTTAGTTTTCCTATAACTTATAGATTATTTAAATTTTTACAATAATACTTCAAATATTTTCTCGTCTTTTCAAAATGTGTTTTCAAAATACTCACACTTTATTTCTCTTTTTTATGGATTTTATAGGTGTAATTCACTGAAAATCCTTACAAGACAAAACTAGTCCTCTAGGGGTAACCTAGAGGTTTAAGGGCTTGTTGCACATACTAAGTACAACCGTGATTCCTACGAAAATGTGTTAGATTACGTTATCTCTATTTTTCTTTGTTTTGCTCGAGGAGGAGCAAAAGATAGGTATGAGGGTGTGATTGTATACGTTTATTGCATATCTATTATTACATTCCTACATTTATCTTGTAATAAATCCTGCTAATTTTTTATCTTGATGTCTTATTTTGTAGGTTTGTCTTAATGAAGGGAGAGAAGATAAAACCAAATAAAAGACAGTTAAATTCTGATTTAATTGGATATATTATATTAACTGAAGATAAAGCCAAATAAATACAGTTAAAATCGGATTTAGAAGAATCAATTTGGTTAGCCTGAATATTCAAAGGGATATTGTCAAAATCCAGAAATCCAAGAGAGATATTATCAGAAGATCTTTTCTGTTGTGTAAGTAATTTTGTCCATATCTCCAACTTTATCAGAAGATATTTTCTGTTGGGCTAACGATTTGGTCCCATGTTCAAGCACGCTCTCCCTTATCCAATTCAATCTATAAATACTACCACTTCAGAAGGCAAAGGGGTACCATTCAGTAGAGAGTTTAGAATAGACTTTTTATTTAGGTTTAACTTAGGTTTTTTTCTCTTTTAATGTAATTTTTCATTTTTTTTTATGTAGCTGAGATCAGAGAGAAGTTTCATAAGAGAAACAGAAGAAGGTTGTATTGAGAGTGGCACCAGTGTGAGTTTCCTCCTTTTTTTTATTGTTACTCTATTTCAATCAAAGATATATTTTTTTATTCTTCTTCTTTTTGCTTCACTTGCTTCTGCGATGAATTGTAAATCCAAATGAATCCTATAGCCTCGAACCTGCCTTGACTTTGCAAGTGCCATTGATGGCTTATGGTGATAGATAATCATTTCTGTTTTATTTTCTGCTTGCACTTTCATTCGATAGCTTAGATTGGAAATGGGGAAGATCCTATATGCCATGCTTTAATCTCCTTCAAGCCATGGTAAATTGTTGCAATGGATCCATGGTAAGCAAACTTCAAGGAGGTAAGTAAGTATTTATTTTAGTTCTTTCTTTCTTTGCTTATTAGGTTAGAAACACATCTCCAAAATACATCTCTCTTTATTCTTTTTTACTTTAACTTAGTTTTTTCTTTCTTTTCAAAATGCCAACAATCACCATCTTCTCCACTCTTTCATTTTCTCCAAATTAACATAGCTTTCTTTCTCTTTTCTTTTAAAGAACATAGAAGAACTTTTAACCAGTTTTGTAAACTTTAAAGAAACTTACCTAACGCTTCCATCGCAAGTCCCTCCTTATGGATCACGACCCGTAAAGCCACTTGTTATAGCGGTAGAATTGAGAACCTTGCACTATCTATTCTTCACTTCTAAATTCTGTATTTTTAATGCAGGTTATCCCTCAATCATCCGGTCATGGCTGGTCGAACAATTGTAACTAAATTTTGCAAACTAAACAGTTGTAGCTCTATTTGGCCAGCCATGGCCGAACAGTTACATTCGTGTACCAAACACGATAGTAACTGTTCGGTCATGGCTTGCCGAACGTAGCTATAAATGTTCGATCAACCATGGACGAATAGGACAGCGAAGGAGAGGGGGAGGTTGACAGGGGAAAGAGGGGGAGAGGCGGGATAAGGAAGGGGCGGCGAGGGAAGGAGGGGAAGAGGGGGAAGGAGGTGAGGGGGTGATAGGTGTTGATATCTCATGAATGAGCCACTTTTGTTGCTTCTTTGCTTGCAACCAACCTATTATTGTAGCAACCCACCTAATGAAAGTGACGTTTCAACAAATAAGCACACTCTAAACCACACCCAACCAGCTACCCTAGTCTTTTTGATGTTGATGTATTAAGTTTGATGTTAATATATGAGAGGATTCTCAGTTTTGGCCACCCTAAACCATTTATTATCAGCCACCCTAAATCATTTATCAGCCACCCTATAATTTTGATGTACGAGTGGACTGAAGTGATGAGGTGGTTAAGAAGTTTTGCTTATAAATATGCATGGGATATGGTAAGGGTAAGGCAGAAAGAAAACGAGAGTGTTTCAGTTAAACCCTCATTTGTTCTTATCAATTTGGGTATTGTAGGTTTAGATGAGTGAGATTGGAGTTGTAACCTCTTTGTATTCTCCCATTTTGATTAGTGGATTCCTCTTGTTGTTTACTCTAGTAGACGTAGGTCACATTGACCGAACCACATTAAATACTGATGCGTTATCCTCTTTCTCTCTAATAGCTTATATTTTCTATCTATTTAATCTCTCTTTGTACTTTTCATCTCTTGTATTTAAAGCCTACTGCTACAATAAACTGGTATCAGAGTTAGCATTATTTTTTTGTGGGTTTCGAGATGGCTTCGACAAAGTACAAAGTAGAGAAATTCGATGGGAGGAATACCTTCAGTTTGCGGAGAGTCAAAATGCGGGCTCTCTTGGTACATCAAGGCTTATTGAAAGTCTTGTTTGGTGAGAACAAGTTGCTAGAATCCAAATTCGAGGATGAGAAGGAAGAACTCGAGATGAAGGTGCATAGTATCATACAACTTTTTCTAGACGATGAAGTTTGCAGAGGTTATCGATGAAGATACTACCGCCAATTTGTGGCTCAAATTAGAGAGCTCATATATGACTAAGTTCCTGACCTATAAGTTCTACTTGAAACAATGCTGCTTCACCCTTCATATGAAGGAAGGTATATCATTTAAAGACCACTTAAATAAGCTCAATAAAATTCTTATGGATTTGAAAAATATTGATGTTAGAAGAGATGAAGAAGATGAATCATCATCTTATTACGCTTATTAATTACCTCCTTCTTGAAAAATTTTGTTAATAGTATGCTCTACGGTAGAGATACACTTTCTTTAGAAGATGTCAAGTCAGCCTTACACTCTAAAGAGCTAAGGCAAAAAGTGTCGGCTGCTGTAGGAAGTAAGGATCAAGTTGAAGGCTTGTTTGTCTATGATCGAACAGAGATAAGAAGTGTCTAGAAAAGTCTCCAAGAAAATCTAGATCTAAATCTAGGCTAAGAAAAAAGGTTGAGTGTCACTATTGTCATAAGTTTGGACACTATTGTTGACACTTAAAAAAGACAAGATTTTATTGGTCCGAACAATGTCTAAACTTGTTGACATTTACAAAGGACAAGTGACAGACGAGCTAAAGACCAGTTTTCACCCATCTCCGAGGGACAGGGAAGCAACTTGGACTCCACTGATCCAGCAAGCAGACAGTGAACCCGAATTGTTTCTGAACAGACCTCAGCAGGTCTAAGATGCTAGCACTTAGCATTACATGAGCCCAAAGGGATAGCCTCGCCTGAGAGGCTAAAATCATCCAACTTCGCCTTGAAGCCATTCAAAGCCTCGCCAGGAAGCTAACTTATAGCTTCGCCTGAACTGCTAGAGCGCAACTCCACAGAGAGTTAACTTCGCCTGAAGCTACATGCAACTGCGCAGAAAGGGTATACGGTAGCTTCGCCACAGATGTTATCTCGCTCCGCCGAAGAGCTTTCTTCTGACTTCGCCAGATACTGCCTCCAGCTCCGCTGTGAGTTCAAAGCGGGCATCGCCGCTGTTGGTCTGCTATGGTCAACCTTTGACCAATCAAATCTCCAGATGAGATCAGATCTAATCAGATCAAATCCAATTAAGATCAAATCGGAGATCAAATTCGGCAGTTGATTGCCACAATCTCTTGACTCTCCTAAAACGAGTAAGAGGATCAGGAGAAATCTTTCAACAATATGGAAAGGATCAAAACAGATCAAGAGGATCAACCGACCTGCCATTTCTAGCTTCGCAGAAGCTGATCCTAGCCTCGCAGCAAGGCTACTTTCTGAATTTAAACAGATTTGATTCAATCTGTTTCCATATTTTCAAGGGACGGTTATACCCTTGCTCTCCCTATAAATAGCCCACCAGGGGCACAAGGAGGGAGGACTTCTTCGAAGAGCTTTTCTAAGGCGATACGCAAGAGAGAAGACTCCACAAGCAGAGACTTCTTCACAAAGCACCATGCGTTCTTGAATTCAGAGACTTTATAGAGAATTGCTTCTCTAATCAGGGTGCTGATACCCTAATACCTTCTTCTCAAGGAATCTCCGGAATCAGGCGAGAAGGAATTCCTAATTGAAGGCAGGTTTTTGAGAAGTAGCAAGAGGGTTCTACCAACCTTCTGTTCTCTGATTCCCCGAACCAGGTGAGAAGGGAATCTCATCGCTCGCATCGTCAAAGGGACAAAGTGGTCGCGCGCTGACCAGACTCCTATCGGCACACTTCTCCAGAATCTCTGAGGAGATCTACCTGTAATCTTTTAAGAATACTTGTAATTTATCTCCTCAACTCTTTTTATTGTAAGTTTTCCCCTTTGCAAAATTATATGGAAAACAAGATGGCGACTCCGCTGGGGAACCAATTCTCCACTGCCGAGAATCAAGTGTCGCAATGCGGCGAACAGACCTTCGGGTCTAACTCTGAAATCAGAAAAGCCGGTGCAGCCAGAGCCCCTCTGGCTAAATCTTCAAAGAAAGTCTCTGCGGAGACAGGAAAGGTTCTCTGCGAACCTACTGTGGTTATTTGGCGCAACAGGGAAGCACGCCCGCAGCTCAAGTCCTGCACTCTCAAGAACTTGGTCGTCCAGTTCGATCAAGGAAGATTTGAAGAAGTCCTCTCTGGGGGTGGCCCAATGCTTCGAGCACGGAAGCATAGGAAGGTTTCCACGACCAAGGTTTCGAAGCAGAAACCAGAAGCAGAATTCTGCCAACACCCTTCAGCCTCGCGTGTGGCTAGTCAGGTTCCTTGCGAACCTAAGTTTCCTCCACCAAGACGGATGTGGAGGCCTAAACAGAAGTTTCTGGCCGAAGCCTCGGGCGTAGCTACGCCAAAATCGCGCCTCCTTCGCGAAGAAAAGGCAAGATGCCTGTCTGCTCCAATAGTGCTGCCGACCATGAAGTCACGACGACAATCATACCGTCACCCAATTCAAGAGCAGCAATGCCTTGTGCCAGCCTCGTTCATATGAGCGAAGCTACTGTACCACAGCATACTCACTGGGTCCATAGCCGCGAGGCTAAGACCAAAGTGTTATCTAAGGCTAATCCCCTTTGCAGCGGCATAGCGGGTAAAGCACCGCAGCGTGCTCCGCTCTCCAGATCGTCAAGCACTAAGCTCGCACCTGTTGGCGAAGCTAGAACTGAAGTACTATTCAGTGCTAATCCCTTCTGCAGAGATAAGAGGAACAGAACATCATTCTATGTACGCTCCAGAAAGGCCTCTCCACAGGATTATTTAGGCTCTAATGGGCCTGACCTGCGAGAACTCTTGGCGAACAAGCGGAAGTCGGTGTCTTTCCGAACCACTTCCCCCTATTGTCAACAAAAGGGATGTCAGTTGGTGACAGTCCACTCAACCCATTGCCGGCGATCAGTTTTTGATCGACTGTCCGTACATCTCCCTATGAAGTATCGCAAAAGGAGCATCTCACGAGATCCGGCCTCCGTATCCGTCAACATGACCGGAAGAGGACGAGAGTTACGCAGGGGAGGTCAACCGTCTGACGACACCCCCTACAGCTCCTCAGATCCAGATTACAGCCCAGGCTTAGGCGAAGTCTTGGTGCATGGAGAAGGTGTTTTCCGAAACACCAGATCTAGGGTAGCGATACCCTATAGTTACGAGCAGCCTTCTTCCTCGACGGCCCTAGCCTCGCCAGAGCCCAGGAAATCACTACAACCATCGGATGAAGAAGATGAAGACAGTGGGTACGCCTCTTCGGCGACAGTTAGCTCAGTGCGAACAGACAAAGCATCAGTCAATATGGCTGATAACACTAACGACGACCTTCGTTGGCGCCTGGAAGCTCAGGAGCAAACTTCCAAAACCCAGCAAGAGGCCCTGGACAATATTCAACAGATGCTTGCTCGACTCCTCAGCAATCGGAATGACAATGATGCCGGGAGCAATCACGATGAGGAGGAACATTTCAGCAATGAGCAGCCAAAGACGGAGAAATCCAAGGAGGGTTCTTCCTTAGACGCCGAAGTCCTTAAAGGCCTCCAATCTCAAATCGCATCCCTAGCTCAGAGGGATGAATTAAAGAAAGTAGGGACAGTCCGTCCTTACGCATTGGAGTGGGATTCGGTGCCATATCCACCGAAGTTCAAACCACCAACGTTGCATACCTATGATGGAAAGAGCTCGCCAAATCAGCACATCTACTACTTCCGGTCTCAGACTGGTAATGTATAAGCAACGACGCTATCATGGCTAGGCTGTTCATTGGCACCTTAAAGGGGGTGGCATTTGACTGGTTCCGAAGTCTCCCTCCGGGCTCTATCAATTCCTGGATCGACCTGGAAACCCGATTCCTCTCTCGTTTCTACGAGGACGATACCGAAATAACCATGGACAAGCTCCTCTCCACCGTGCAAAAGAAAGGCGAATCTGTCCGTGACTACATCGAGCGGTTCAGAAACTTATCCTTGATGTGCCCAGCAGGGATGCCATTACCCATGCTCTTACAGACATGCAGGCACAACTTCTTGGACCAAGTGAAAGTTCGCATGGGGGCTGTCAAAGCCCACACCTAGAAAGAATTGGTCGAACAAGCTGAGATAGCAGAAAAGTCAGCTAAAAAGTTCGAACCATCCGCCCCCAAAGGCAAATGGGGTATGAACAATAAAGGACGTAGCGACATGGCGCAGTCTTCTCAAGCCAAAGGGAAAGAGACTATGTCCGTAGAGTTGTCCGGGGATGTGCAGTCAAAAGCCAAGAAGAGCGGCTTCAATAACCAGGAGTCTAAGTTCCCTCCAAAACAGTACTCCTTCAGAGACGATCAGGTGGTCACGATATTCCATTTGCTTCACAAAGGGAATAAAAAGAAGCTGCCAGATGCTCGGCGTCCCAATGAGATAGGACGCACAAACGACCCCAAATACTGTCTCTATCACAGGATGATTCACCATCCTACTTACAAGTGCTATGTCCTCAAAGATAGAATTCAAGCCTTGGTCGACGCCGGAGTCCTCACACTAAAGTCAGAGCAGAATAAAGTCACTGCCAATATGGTGACCCTCGAGTTCGGCAAAACTCCAAAGGTCACGGTTCCTGACGGGACTTACTCAGTCCCTGCGCCACGGTTGGAAGTCAAGCATCCTCCAGCTAAAACTCAAGATAATAAGGGTATTGTCCCCTTGACATTGGAGACAGGGGAAGTCATGTGGATACACCCAGACCTCATCCAAGACGTGCAGTGGGATTCAAAGAAGCCCAAGTCAAAGGGCAAATCTTGCAATGTCATCTCCATCCTGCCAGACGACGGCAATCTTACGTCGGCCTCTCTCAGCGATTCAGAAGGAGAAAAAGCATGCTTGTGCAACACAAGCCGATGCGCCTCAACAGACGGGCACCCGATCTGAAAAATCATACTTGAGGCAGTATGAGAAGTCTACTGACGAGATACAACAGCAAACGACGTCAGTACAAATACCAGCATCCGCTCCAGTTCCAACCAAGGGAAAAGAAAAGCCTAAGGAGGTACGTTCGATCAGGTGTTGAAAAAACCATCAGGCCAAGGGTTGGATACGCCCTTTCGTTTTGACATATTGGACCAGCTGGCTAATATCCCGGCTCGTATCACAATACACGAGCTCCTTCGTCTCTCAAAAGAGACAAGAGAAGCACTCAGGGATGCGCTAGCCAATTCAGAATCCTTTCTGACATGCATGCCAAAGGTCCCTAACGAAGACGTTCAGTCTCCTTGCCCAGAATGTTATCACATACAATCAAAGGTGCCCACCATTACATTCACGGCGGAAGATATGCTGCTCAAAGACAACAAGCACGATCGACCTCTGTACTACACCGGATATATCGGTTCAACATGCATCGAAATGGTACAAGTCGATCCGGGGTCCGCACTCAGCATCATCCCCAAAAGGTTACTTTACTTCCTCGGTATACCGCTATATAGGTTGTCCGCAACCACCACTACAATATACGGTTTCAATGCCGGGAGCAGTCACCCACTTGGGAAAATCCGGCTCCGTTGCAGAATCGGGAGCCTGAAGTCAGAAGTGACATGCTATGTCATTGACGCTGACACGTCATATAACCTGCTGCTAGGACGACCATGGATCCATGTCAACTGGATCGTTCCCTCTACTCTGCACCAATGCTTCAAATATGTTGAAGATGACTCGACAGTACGAACTGTCTTTGCTGAGAAGCAGCCATTCAAAGGGGTGGGGAAATTACTTCACTGACGCTCTCCTGTATCAAGAGGCCGGTGGAACACCTGAAGAACCATTGCCAGACGATGATGAAAGTGGCAATGAGGCGGATTCAGAATCTGAAGCAGGCATGCCAGCTATTCTGATTGGTGAACCAATTATAGCATGTCTCAATAATCCCCAATGTAATACTCCTTCAGAGGATGAAGGTGAATGGGTAATTAATGATAATATTTCTTTTGATTATCCTGCGAGTGTTGGGCTATTTGAATCCATTACGGATAGCTCTCTGCACATGCCTTTACGTAAGCCAAGTGCGTCCAGTACGCCCATGGAATCCGCAGAAGGAGCCGTTTTGGTGATCCCGCCATCCAAAGAAGGTCAGTTACCGATAATCTTCGGTAGAACCCAATCACGGGGACCCACGGCCACAGATTCAAGTTCAGACTCAGACACTCACAGTTCTTCCATTACGCGCGGCCGGCGCGCCATATTATGAAGAAAATGGGATACGACTTGAAGCATGGAGCAGGCCTGAATTTTGGAAAAGGAGGCACAGTTTGATGCGTAACTTTGTGCCTAAAGGGAAGCCTACAAATTACTATGATAGTACATGCAGGGGGTTGGGATACGTTACACCCACATCGTCAGCAACGGTTCAAGACAAAGACGATGAACCAATTCCATCACATTCAGCCTCATCCTCCGAGGGGACTCAGATGTCAGTGTAGGAGGAATGTTCGAAAACCTCACTGATAATATGACTTCAAGCAGTCAATTGGAGCCCGCAGAAGCTGTTGATGAGGAACCATGGGCCCAACATTTGGACCTCCAATGGGAAAAGCGATTCGAACTGCGCGAGCCACCTACTGAAGACAAGGTGATGCAGGTCAACTTGGGTAGTCAAGACTACCCTAAGCCCATCTTTATAAGTGAAAGCCTATCACTTATAGAAAAAGAAATTTGATAATACTCGTAAAGGAGTATATAGACGTCTTCGCATGGAGCTACGAAGACATGCCCGGACTTGATCCACAAGTAGCTATGCACCATCTAAACATCAAGACCGACGTCAAGCCAGTCAAGCAGCAACAACGTCGGTTTCGCCCAAACATTATGGAAGCTATTGAAGCCGAAGTTCACAAGCTCATTGCATGTGGCTTCATCTGGGAGGAACAACATTCAGATTGGGTAGCTAACATCGTCCCCGTCCTCAAGAAGAACGGGAAAATACGGATCTGCATCGACTACCGTGATCTCAATACGGCCTGTCCTAAAGATGAATTCCCGCTACCCATCACCGATGTCATGATCGACAACACATGTGGATTCGAAAGGATGTCTTTTATGGACGGTTTTTCAGGGTACAACCAGATTAAGATGTATCCCGACGACGAGAAGCATACTTCGTTCCGAACACCATTGGGGGTATACTGCTACACTGTAATGCCCTTCGGACTGAAGAATGCCGGAGCAACCTACTAGCGGGCAATGAGTACGATCTTCCGCGATCATCTCCGAAAAATCGTAGAATGCTATGTCGACGACATTGCTGTCAAAAGCCGCAGCAAAGATGATCATCTTCATGACTTGAGAATGATGTTCGACATAATGCGGGCTCATCAGCTGAAAATGAATCTGGCAAAATCCTTCTTGGGAGTGTCAAGTGGCAAGTTCCTTGGGTTTATTGTTACATCAAAAGGGATTCATCTTGACCCAGACAAAGTCAAAGCCATTCAAAGCATGCATCCACCGAGGAATCTCAAAGAGCTTAGAGGCTTGCAAGGCAGACTGGCTTATATCAGAAGATTCATCGCAAATCTCTCAGGCCGCTGTCAACCGTTCACCTGACTCATGAAAAAGGGTGCTTCTTTCGTATGGGATCAAGCTTGCTAGGAAGCTTATGAAGACATCAAGAGGTACCTCACAAAGCCTCCAGTCTTAGTGGCCCCTACATCAGGGAAACCATTCTTGCTTTATGTAAAAGCTATGGCTATTCTCTCGGTGCTCTCCTCGCTCAAAAGGACGACAATGGTCACGAGCAAGCCATTTATTATCTAAGCAGGACTCTCGTAGGAGCAGAATCTCGCTACAATCCTATCGAGAAAGAGTGCTTAGCTCTTGTCTTCGCTGTTCAGAAGACACGACATTATTTGGTTGGCCAAACCATACATGTCATCTCCAGGTGAACCCATTACGTCTCCTTATGACAAAGCCAGGATCACTGAATTCAAGATTGGCTAAATGGGCACTTCTTTTGTCTCAATATGACATGATCTTTACCCCTCAGAAGGCGGTTAAAGGTCAGGCCCTTGCAGAGTTCTTGGCTGCTCATCCAGTTCCGGAACATTCAAAACTTCACGAGGATATTCGAGATGAAGTCTTCAACTCCAATATAACCTCAGAGGAGGAAGTGTGGCAGATGTTCTTCGACGGAGCATCGCGAATGGGCCCTAAAGGCAAGATTATTGCCGGAGTGGGGGTTGTGTTTATCTCCCCACAGAATCATGTCCTTCCCAGAGCATTTTCTCTGACAGAATCGTGCTCCAACAATGTAGCAGAATATAATGCCCTGCTCATTGGTCTTCAGCTTGTCCATGGAATGGGGGTACGCTACCTTGAAGCCTACGGCGATTCAAAACTGATCGTCAATCAGGTTAAAGGCGAATATGAAGTTCGCCACGAAGACTTGGTGCCTTATTACCATACAACCATCGAATTGGCTAACCTATTTGAAGGTTTCTACATCGGGCATGTGTCTCGATCTCAAAATATCAAGGCGGACGCTCTTGCTGCATTAGCAACAACATTAGCCTTACCAGCCGACACCGAGTATCACCTCACAGTCGCAACTCGACATCTTGTATGCTCTAAGCATATGCTAAGAACCCGACAAGTCCATAATGTCTCCACGGATTTTGAGCCGAGAGATTGGCGTTTTCCTCTCATCGACTATGCCTTACATGGTCTGCTGCCAGACGATCCTAAAGAAGCGGCATCTATCAGACGAAGGTCTCTCCTTTCTACTACGATCCAACTCTGAAGACACTTTACCGTCGTTCATATGACGGTGTCCTCCTTCGTTGCCTGTCCAATTCAGAGGCACAGGAAGTGCTTAAAGAAGCACACAACGGCACTTGCGGAGCTCACCAACCAGGTCCAAAGCTCAAGGATAGGTTGCATAGGCTTGGATATTATTGGCCAACCATGATAGCCGATGCCATCCAATACGCATGAAGGTGTAAAGCATGCAAATTCATGCGGATTTCATACACCAGCCTTCGGAGTTGCTCCACCCGACTGTTTCTTCATGGCCATTCGAAGCATGGGGAATCGATGTCGTAGGGCCAATCAGCCCCTCTTCGACAAGAGGGCACCGGTTTATCCTAGCAATAACCGACTACTTTTCAAAGTGGGCGGAAGCTATACCACTGGTTGAAGTCAAAACTTCTAATGTGGTTAATTTCATCAAGCACCATGTCATCCATCGATTTGGTGTCCCTAGGCGGATCATCCATGATAATGGTTCCCAATTCATAAGCCGGGTATTCTATCGGTTCTGCGATAAATACCGAATTCAGAATGTGGCTTCAACTGCATATAATCCCGCCGCTAATGGCCTGGCGGAAGCATTCAACAAAACGATCATCAAACTACTCAAGAAGTTCGTCTCCTCGAATAAGCGGGATTGGGACAAAAAGCTTGGTGAATGTCTTTGGGCATACCGAACCACGGTTCGAAACACTGACAGGCAATACGCCTTTTTCCCTGGTATATGGGTGTGAAGCAGTCATCCCATTGGAAATCCAGACGCCATCATTGCGAGTCGCTCTAATGACTAAGATCACATCAGAGGACAATGATTGATTGCGTCTTCAACAGCTCGAAGCCCTAGATGAGAAGCGGCTACAAGCTCAGCAGCATATCGAGTTATATCAAGCTCGAATCTCAAAAGCCTTCAATAAGAAAGTCAAACAGAGGGTCTTCCAGAAAGGAGACCTCGTTTTAGCCGTCAGACGACCGATGATTATGACGCATAAGACCAAAGGCAAATTTCAGCCTAAATGGGAAGGACCGTTTGTCATAGAAATAGTCTATTCAAACGGAGCATACCGCCTTATGACTTCAGATGGCGACCTACTCATGATGCCGGTCAATGGAAAGTTCTTAAAGAAGTATTATCCCTGATTAAGGATCCTTCTTATGATCAAGTTAACATTACACCTCTGATCAAGACCTTCGTGTTCAAAGTACACACAAAGAGAGCCTTTCTCTTCCTCCAAGCGAGATCATACCACCATAAATCAGTAGGAACCTGGCCATACACTGGTTGTCTTAAGCGAGAATCAAGGTTACACATACGTTAACCAGACGATCCAACATCCTTAACGATTAAGGACAGAGGAAAATGTTGGCTTTAAGCCCAACATAAGTCCTCGACAACTCATCATGCTGAGGGGAATAGCATGGCTAGCCCAATTCAAACGGTAGTTAGTAAAGGCATATCAAACCCGTTGACAGCTGAGGATTCGCTAAAAAATCCTAAGGGACCTGTTCCCATTTGATTCCCTCTCCAAAATCACTTACCAATTCTCATCCATAGAATGGTAAGGCCACATATACATTTCGCTGTTATGTTAACATTAAACCTATGGCAGTGATTCCTCGTTTCTCCCTGTGAAAACGAGATCTCCAAAATCACTTACCAATTCTCATCCATAAAATGGTAAGGCCACATATACATTTCGCTGTTACATTAACATTAAACCTATGACAGTGATTCCCTCGTTTCTCCCTGTGAGAACGAGATCTCCAAAATCACTTACCAATTCTCATCCATAGAATGGTAAGGCCACATATACATTTCGCTGTTACGTTAACATTAAACCTATGACAGTGATTCCCTCGTTTCTCCCCGTGAAAACGAGACTTTTCCCAAACTCCATTTGCAACTTTGAGCTTGGTGGCGTCTCATTCGGTTATGTCATTGCGATCTCTGAACCAGCAGACAGCCAAGTCTCAATTTCGAGCTTGTTGACATTTACAAAAGACAAGTCTCAACTCCGAGCCCTGTTGACATTTACAAAAGACAGGTCTCGATACTTATTGACATTTACAAAAGATAAGTATCACCAACTTTGAGCTTGGTGGCGTCTCATTCGGTTATGTCATTGCGACCTCTGAACCAGAAGACAGCCAAGTCTCAATTTCGAGCTTGTTGACATTTACAAAAGACAAGTCTCAACTCCGAGCCCTGTTGACATTTACGAAAGACAGGTCTGATACTTATTGACATTACAAAAGATAAGTATCACCAACTTTGAGCTTGGTGGAGTCTCATTCGGTTATGTCATTGCGACCTCTGAACCAGCAGACAGCCAAGTCTCAATTTCGAGCTTGTTGACATTTACAAAAGACAAGTCTCAACTCCGAGCCCTGTTGACATTTACAAAAGACAGGTCTCGATACTTATTGACATTTACAAAAGATAAGTATCACCAACTTTGAGCTTGGTGGCGTCTCATTCGGTTATGTCATTGCGACCTCTGAACCAGCAGACAGCCAAGTCTCAATTTCGAGCTTGTCGACATTTACAAAAGACAAGTCTCAACCCGAGCCCTGTTGACATTTACAAAAGACAGGTCTCGATACTTGTTGACATTTACAAAAGACAAGTATCACCAACCTTGAAGCTTGGTGGCTCCTCAACTAGTTATGTCATCGCAACCTCTGAACTGACAGACTGCCAAGTCTCAGCATTCAATCCAGCAAAGGACTATTCTATCAAATGGCACCAATACAATTGGAACCGACAATTCAAAAAGTGGAACAATTTGGGGATTCGACAGGGAGTCAAAACAAAAATTATTATTTTCATTGATTCTAAAAGGATGGGATACATGGAGGCACATAATTACAACCTACGGGCGTACATTATAAGATCTGATCCGCTCTTCAAGGAAAGCCAGCCTCGTCCTCCTATCATTAGCAGCCCGGACAAGCGCCTGCGACCTCAGCTCAACCTCATTAAAGTTCGTCGCCTGGGCCAAACGAGCTTCGACCTCAACCAAGGTTACCCTCTGAGCTAACTCCTGCCGCGAGAGTTCGTCACTCTGGGCCTTAAGCTGCTCAAGCCGCGTAGTCTCTTCAAGACGCACTGGTTCAGCCCTGGATAAGAGAAGATTTGCCTTCTGATCATCTCCTTGGCCTTCCCAATTTTGTCTTCAGCGTCAAGAAGAGCACGGTGGAGGCATCAATGGCATTCCCAACCTCTACTTTCCTTGTCTCCAAGGATTTCAAGTCAGAAGAAAATAGCCTTAGCAACCTCCTGAGCAGCAAGACGGGCTTCATGCATTTGAGCGACAAGATGCGCAAGCTGCTCACTAACCGAAGACTCCAGGTCTGAGCGGCTAAGACGGCGCCATTCCTCGACGTCTCTCTCAAATTGGTCTACCAGGAGTTCCAAGGCAGTGGCCTGGTGGTACCCTTCAAGGTCCCGAATACTTTCAACACTGTGGGAGAGGACCACCTTTAAAGTTGAGAATGACATAGTCGAACCTTTCAAGACCAGATCGATGGATCGCCCTAAGCCTTTATAAAAGCTATCGACTATGTCACCTATAAAATCATTTTCAATCTCGGCCACTTCTGGTAGACGGACAACCTCAGAAAAATCCACCAGCCTGGTTGACACCACTGTGGAAGGAACGCCGGGAACACCGGCTGCAGCAGCATGACAAATCATCGTTGAGCTCGGCGGAGTCCTCATTGGAACCAGTACACTAGCCACCGCTGAGGTAGGACTAGTGATCATCTCCTGAACAGCAGGCTCAACCACCAGCGTTGGGGAAGAAGGGCTTGTAATCACCCTCAGCTCTGCACGTGCCATAACTGACGGCGCCTCACTCGTTGATATAGTTGGGAGTGAGGACACCTCCGGGACTACCACCCCTTCAGCCTCTGTTCCTTCGGCTAGCTCAGACCGATAAGGGGGCAGGTCACCATACAACGCGTCCAACATAGCAGCATCCGCCGCAGTCGAAGTGCTTATATCACCCCTGGACTCCTCAGAAAGATCAACTGGTTCCCTTGAAGTTGACGCACCCTGAGGCGGAACAACTGCAACAAAATTGTGTTTAGGCAAGACACAACAGGCAGTAGAAGCCAAAAGGTCAGAACAATACCAAAAGACGATGTCGCCTCAAACATCTCGGCAGCCGCATCAGTCTCCATGGGCTCCATCGAAAATTCTTTGCGGAGTCAACACGAATGGCCGGCCCGCTTTCGCTTGCCGAGTCTCCCGTAGACCATCCAATAGAGCTTGACGCTACAGGACTTCCTTTGGAAGTCCCAGCGCCTGAAGGACCAATGTCAGCCGCATCACCTCCGGACTCCTCCGGGAGGGCAAAAGAGCCAGCTTCAGTTTCATAAGTAAACAGGGGATCATAACGTTCCCCTTGCTCTCCAGCGGCCTCAACTCCTGTATCAAGAAGCAAATAATGAGCTATCCGGAACACATAGAAGATATATTACAAAGACGAAGCTGATCTTACCTAAGTTCGGAGCAACTTCACCAGTAGTCGGTTCAGCAACCGACGGTTCAACTACTGAGGGGACAAGAGAAGGAACCGCCACAGATGGTTCGCCCTCTACAACAACCGTAGGAGCTCGGCGACGGGGCTTCTTCACCAACTCCTTCCTACGAGACCCACCTGTCCGTTTGCGCTTAAGAGGAACGTCGGAATCCTCCTCCCCCATTTCTCCTACATGTCTTAGGGGAACTGTCCCCATCACGCCAGAACCGGCTGCAGAAGCCCCGGCACCTGTCTCCGTTTCAAAGCGAGGACTTTCTGCATCCGAGGCTTCGCTGTCATCCACAGCAACGAATTCCTCCATGCCTGGGACGCGAACCCTCTTACCTTCCCTTCTCTCAGAGACCTTTCGCTTCAGCCGTTGAGAAATTAACTTCACACCAGAGCTGTTAGCATTGAATCCAAGAGGTGTGGAGTTGGAAGTTCCATACCACTGGCAGAAACTCAGGGTCATTAGAAGATTGGGAGTCCTCAACGGTGTACGCAGCCGCGCCCAGTACAGCCCGCAATGAAGAATTGCCAGGCACGGGCTCCATCAATGAGACTCCCCATGAAAGCCAGATGGAGTTGGGTTGCCCACATACAGTTGGTCATATCCAAACTGCCAAGCAAACCGACTTGGGACATAAGGCTCCAAGTAGCAGCTATCCCCGCTCCGGTATAATAGATGTGAAGGCCGGATGCTGACCAGCCACTCAAAAACTCCCCGGCTCAGGGACGAATGCCCCTCCCCCTTATCTTTGAACTCTTCCTCATAGCCTGCACCCCGAATACGGGGAAACAGCGGAAGAGACTATAGACGTCATAGCGACGTACTAATTTACAGGCCTCAGCCACATAAGTCTTCTGCCATGAGCATCCTTCGAATCGGCGGAGGAGCGCCATTCGAACATCTTGCTGGGGATCCTCTCCAGCTTCAATTAAAGAAGGACAATGCAGGGCGAACCACGCCATCAAGTAAGTATACGGCAGACCTATTCTGGGGTTAGGTCCGTCGCGGGACGAAATGTCCCCTTTCCACGCTTCGTCGTTGGTGGCCTGCAAAAAGCCTCCGTCAATGCACGAAGGCCTCTCTGGATACAGCACACCATGGCCGGAAGAAGTCCCAGAGGACGACCATGAACCAAACGAACAGCGGGTAGCACAACATTCGGATGAACGACGTCACCCGAAGAAGACGGCACCACGCACCTCTTCAGCCAGACTGTTAAGAAACCAGCCAGAAGTGCCTTCCGGGACATCGGCCTGCGAGCCTGATGATGGAAACTTCGAAGGACATCACCCTGCTCATAGGGACCATCGTCTTCCTTCACAACTAGATCCCCTTGAAAGTGCTTTTGCATCCGGTCAAAGATGTCTTCATCAGCAACTCCACAGTGAGCCGCTTCAGGAGTGTTCTCCATATCTGGGAACAAATAATCTCCCCAGCTCTTCAAGCTACAGGAGGTTCCCTTACTGCCCCTATGCATACTGGAGCAAATGTACAAGTAGCACATTAACTCCCTGTAGGTCTCGAACAAGACAGGCTCTTGCTTCTCCAGAAGAGCCAATTCTGCCTCGCACGGGAAGTATTCTTCATAGGGAAGAGACCCAAAAGGCAGAGTAGATACTTCCCACATCTCATGCAAGGCCATACCCAACTCACCGACAGGGTGAAGAAAGTCCCTGAAGCTGGGCAATACAATTCAAAGATGGCGTAGAAGCACGCCACATTCATCTCAATGTCGTAGCAAGTCGCTCTGACGGCCTCATAGAGATTTAGTCTCTCCAGATCCTCCTCGAAATGAGCGAGGATGTATACAGTTAAATCCCTCCACCATGCCTTTGGAGGGTGAATCCAGCCTGGAGTCCTGAAGTCAGTGGCTGGGTAGTTCCATTGACCTTGCAGAATTGGTTGCCAAAGGTCAGCGCCACTGCAGGATTTTCTCCCACTGGGATCTCTCGCGACACATTCCCAGGATGTAGACCCATTATGCAACGAGGAGGCCCCGCTCTTGCATAACCAGGAGATTGAAGCATCAATTTTCCTATGTGGACAGAGTCAGTACTCCGGCTCACTTCCCACGACATCTTCCGAGCCTGCGTCACGCACTGGAAGGAAAACAAAGAAAAATGTCGCTTGTTGGACGGAAGGTAAAACTTCTCACCATCCAACTAGAAAATCCACTGCCCTTCCCCTGCCAGTAGTGGTGGTCAGGATCTGGTGCGGCATCCCCGAACATGAAGTCGGGCTTCTTATAAGTTCAACGGTCAATATCTTCAAGGGGAGCCGTAGTCAAAATACTCCTCGTGGTGTATTCATCACCACCATAAATAAGCGTGGTCTCGGACGAGAGAACTCCGCTCACAAAACAGAGAAGCCTGCCCTTGAAATTGCAGACTGATATTGTCGTCCAATTCCCTGGTCATCCCGAATAGGCTGTTTAAAGGACCAGGAGTGTAGTGCACTGCAGAAGCAAAAAAGGAATTATGATTAGTTCACCAGCCAAGCGAACACAAAGACATAATTTTCACCAAGGCATAGCCTCGCCCTTTGAGCGAAGCTAGCAAGGCGATAGCTTCGACAAAGCTTAGCCTCACAGCCAAGTCCGCATTTCGCAGAAAATGTCCAAGTGTTAGCTTCGCGTCGAGAAAGCTTAAGCAGAAGGCGGTATAGCCCCGAGGACTAACTTCGTTAAAAGGGCATTATGGTCATTAATCCTTTACGGCCACGATTGAAGGGATAGATCTGTATCCTGTTGTTCAACAGGACGAAAACAGCCCAAGTGATAGCTTCGCCTAGAAGCTTAAAGAAGAACTGTTCAGTTCTTAGATCCCCGTCCGAGAAAATAAGGGAAATTCAGTGAAATGGATTCCTAACAATAACAGATCATGCTCGATTGTTCTAGATTCATCCAAAGATAGCCAAATATCGGCTTTAAAAGAGAGACGGCAGTCTCTAATCGAAAGGGAAAGATCCCTACCGGCGATTGGTCGTTCGATGACCGGAGGAGGAGAAGGACCCTCCGCTGCAGAAGTGGCCACTCTTTTCCCGCTCGTCTCTTGGGCGCCATTGAAGAGCTACGGAAGCTTTCAAACTTTCTAAATGGAGAGGAAAGAGGAAGAAGAAGAGTCAAAGGTCTCTAAAATTTCAAGTAAAGAGTCTGCTCTTTCTCAACCCGATCGGGCTTTTATAGGCCAATGAGCGCCTGAAACGATGCCTTGTAAATAGTACAGGCTGTCGTTTCAAATTAATTCGAAACGCCGCCCAAAGCGCCTTCCGAGAAGCGCTGCTTCAGCCACTAAGGGCTAACCTCGCCATGAGTCAAAGTGCGGACTTCGCACAAGTTCATCAAGAACTCCGCTAAAAGGGTTGCCTTAGCCCGCTAAAGGCACAGTTCGCCGACATGCCAGTTTCACGCGAAGCTCATTCAAAAAGGACCTTGTCCTTAACTCCGCACAAAGTTTAGCCCCGTTCTCAATGAAGGCAGGCAAAAAAAAAATCAAATGAGCAGAAAATGAACTTTTATTGATTTAAAAGCAAAGGTACATTGATATTACATCAAGGTTGTGTTTGTACAACAGATTCAGTTGCTCAGCAGGATCATTTGCGCAAAAGGCATACAAGTGGTTTTATCGCTTTCAAGCCAGACCAACTGGACACGAAAGGCCTTCCTCCTGCACAAGGCTGTAATCCTTCACATAAGGACAGATGGTGCCACCAGGACAGATGGTGCCACCAGGACAAGATCAGTGATCTCACAGGTGACGTCCGCTTTCCCGAAGTGGATCATCTCAGATAAGCGACCACCAGCCTCGCCTCAAAGGGATCATCTCAGATAAGCAACTGCCAACAGCCTCTGGGACACACATCAGCTGCCCCAGTTTGTTCCTCCTGCTTAAAAGTAAAGCTTCAACTGAGGAAGCATAAGGCAACTTTTCGGTCTCTTTCATCAAGTCACAAGATTGGTGAACATAGCTCACTGCAATGCAAATCAGAATAGATTAGCAGTTAAACATGGGAGAAGCTGCAAAAACACTAAGTCAGATTCTTTGAGGCGAAGCAATCCGATTTCAGTTAAAGCAGAGGATAAGCCTCGCTTGCACAGCAATGATGGGCTAGCTCAGCAAACGCTAAGTCCTAGCCTCGCCTATATGGCTAAGCCAGACTGATCCTGTGGGACACAGTCTCAGCCCCACCTATATGGCAAGACTGGCTTAACCTTGAAGAAACTAAGTCCCAAGTTCTGCCTGTGCAGCGGACTTAACATGCAGTGACCTTTCTCTGATCAAGTCAAGATGATAGCTTCGCTGGGAAGCTGGGCTGAAGCCCTTCTCTGCAGATCAGTTAGATGCAAAATGAAGAACAAGGAAAATTAATCCTTGAAGCAGGTGTAAAGCTAAATTAAGGGAGATGAATTCCCTAAAACATCATTGGTGAAGTCTTTGAATGATCAAGACTTACCGGTCCTTGGCCGGGTAATAATCAGAGTGGGCATTCCCACTAGTTCAGAGATCTGAGTATCTCTCTAAACCAAGAGAAGAGAAGAAGAGCAGATCACTTCTCTTCAGAGGACCTCAAGTGTCCTATTTATAGGCCTCATGGCCTGAGCGTTGCCGCCTCAAGCGTGGAAGCACGAGCGCATTTAAGGCATTTACTGCGCCTTGAGAAAAGAAACGGTTTCCCTTGGAACCGTGCAAAGGAAGAAGCGTCTCCCTCATAAAGGCACTCATGACGCCTTGAAGAGAGGGAATATCCTCCTTGGAAACGCGCGAGGGGAGAATATCTCCCTCGATCAGTGCGAGAGAAGAAGTGATCCTTCTCGTAACCGGCCACGGCAGTTGGCCTTGGGAAAGCAACAGATGTTCCAGAGCGAACCTACCTAGCCGCGAAGCTACCCAGACGCGAATCTACATGATTCCTCGGCGAATCTACATCCCAAAGCAGGATTAAAAGCGAAGCTGAACTCAACCATCATGGCGACGTTCGTACTTCACATACCACCGATCAAAGCAATTCAAAGTATTTCGAAGTCTAGACTATTGCAGACTTTCGAAAACTTTGAAGGGGGTCTTGTTGACACTTAAAAAAGATAAGATTCTTATGGTCCGAACAATGTCTAAACTTGTTGACATTTACAAAAGACAAGTGACAGACGAGCTGAAGACCAGTTTTCACCCATCTCTGAGGGACAGGGAAGCAACTTGGACTCCACTAATCCAGCAAGCTGACAGTGAACCCGAATTGTTTCTGAACAGACCTCAGCAGGTCTAAGATGCTAGCACTTAGCATTACATGAGCCCAAAGGGATAGCCTCGCCTGAGAGGCTAAAATCATCCAACTTCGCCTTGAAGTCATTCAAAGCCTCGCCAGGAAGCTAACTTATAACTTCGCCTGAACTGCTAGAGCGCAACTCCACAGAGAGTTAACTTCGTCTGAAGCTACATGCAACTGCGCAGAAAGG